>JABUQX010139953.1:0-15000 GCA_015478945.1 Trachelipus rathkii
TTATTCCATTCCATTCCATTATTGCATTCCTTATGCATTCCTGTTCTTTTTCCACTATATATATATATATATATATATATATATATATATATATATATATATATATATATAAATATATACTCTCACTATATATATATATATATATATATATATATACTTTTGTGACCTGTAAAATTAAACACTCATAAACTGTCTTAAAGACACTGAAATATATAGTCACATTATTTCAAAACAGTAATGACCACATATACAGCTTTAGGATTATTAATTTTATTATTATTATTATTATTATTATTATTATTATTATTATTATTATTATTATTATTATTATTATTATTATTATTATTATTATTATTATTATTATTATTATTACTACTACTACTACTACTACTACTGCTACTACTACTACTACTACTACGATGACTACTACTACTACTGTAATTCCCATCTGTGTGTTTACTTGTATTAAATGTTTTTGCTTCTTCATGTGGGGAATTATAATGCACTTCTTGTATGTTTTGTTTTTCTAAATCAGTTTTAGTTTGGTTTATTGTATTTGTCTCTTCTTGCAAACTTACTGCTTCAGATTGACTGTCATTTTTGGAGTGAGATTTTTGGTGTATGTATGTATATGTAAATGTATATGTATGTATGTATATATATGTATATATGTATATATATGTTACATATACGTGCAAATGTATATGTAAAAGTTCTAATCACAACATTCAGATGTATATATGTTTCTGTTTCTACAAATAATGTGTGTGTGTGTGTGTGTGTGTGTGTGTGTGTGACTGCGGCACACAGATATATACTCTCTCTCCCTACACCTCTACTTTCTATATATATATTTTATATATATATATATATATATATATATATATATATATATATATATATATATATATATATATATATATATATATATATATATATATAATATATATATATATATATATATATATAATCAGAAAGTAAATACTACACACACCTACCTACCTACACACACACACACACTCATGCACACATACACACACACACATACACACACACACACAGGTGATCATTTTCCCCAAA
This sequence comes from Trachelipus rathkii, assembly GCA_015478945.1. NCBI lineage: Eukaryota > Metazoa > Arthropoda > Malacostraca > Isopoda > Trachelipodidae > Trachelipus > Trachelipus rathkii. Next base: position 1,081 of record JABUQX010139953.1, read on the forward strand.
GCCAAAGATCATGCTGTTTTCTAACTCGGACATCCATTCCCCCACTATTCCTCCAGCCCCCCTGCTCTCTCTTTCCTCCTCTCTCCTCTCTTTCCTATACTCTCTCTCTCCTCACTCTCTCTCTCTCTTTATCTATCCTCCTCCTCCACATCCATACTCTCTCTTTCTCACTCCACCTCACTCTCTCACTCATATATATATATATATATATATATATATATATATATATATATATATATATATATATATATATATATATAAGTAGTAAAGGGGTTGACAGCTGACAACCAACCACCAAACCAGGAAGTTGCAGATGTTGCAAAGCAACATTTTCTGTATCAGTTCAAGTTTGTGATACGTCAAGGTTAGGGTTTTCAAGGTCGGTGAGACCGAATTTAGGTCTGGAAGACCACTTTCGGAGGTTTTGAACGACTCAAGGGTTTAGCCCCAAAACAGGGAGGCTTAGCCCCCAAAGAGTTTTCGTTCCTTGAATGTTTTAAATGATCGGAGATTATTTCCTGATGGTTTCAATCGATTTATCGATGTTTTCTACTCCAAATCGACGTTTAAATCATCTTTCTACGTGCTCTGGTTGACTTTTAACATTGAAAAATATATATTGGGGGACTCATCCTCGCTATTGTTTAAAATTTAGTCGATATATCGTTGTAGTTATTGGACGACTTCGTCGGTAGTCTCCTTGAAATGACTTTCACTTTTCTGGGTATATATATATATATATATATATATATATATATATATATATATATATTGTGTGTGTGGGACTAATGTGTGTGTGTGTGTGTTCTTGTTTAAAGGGATTTTTGTTGTGAGGTTACGTTTTTGCCAGGAGTGGTCAGGTCGAAATCAGTAAATCAAACCACCACCCACCCACCCACCCATCCATGACCTATTGATCTATTGATTTATTGATCTATTGATCTATTGATTCAAAGTCATATTTTTGTATAACATAACAAAACTTTTATTCTTTTATGTTTTATAACGTAAAAAGTTTGCATTTTTACACACCCTATACCCTAAAGAAGTAAATCAAACCACCCACCTACCCTCCCTCCCTACCCCACCCGTGATCTATTGATCCTATTGATCAATTGATTCAAGTCATATTTTTTGGTAAAATTCCACAAAATTTTTTTTATTCTTTATATATTCATAACTTAAAAAAAAATTGCATTTTTACACACCCTAAAGCGGTTTTCATTAATCCAGTAAATCAAACCACCGCCTACCCTCCCCTCACCCTCCCTCTATTGATCTATTGATTCAAGTCCTTATTTTTTTGTATAACATAACACAAAAAACTTTTTTATTTATTTTAATTTATTTTGTTAAAAAATTTTTACTAAAATGTTTATTCTTTCATTTATAACAATAAAAAAAAATGTTTTTACATACCTAAAAGCAGTAAATCAGTAAATCAAACCACCTTCCACCATCCCCATTGATCTATGAATCTATTGATCTATTGATTTAAGTCATATTTTGGTATCTTACATACTTTGAAACTTTTTTTTATTTTATTTTATTTTATTTAAAAAAATATTTTTTACTAAAATTTTTATTCTTTTCATGTTTATAACTTAAAAAAATTTGCGTTTTTTACCACCCTAAAACGATAAAATCCAGTAAATCAATAAATTAAAACCGCCCTACCCTCCACACCCACCCATTGATCTATTGGAATCATTGATCTATTGATTCAAGTCCTTATATTTTTTTAATAAAACCACAAAACTTTTTCCTAATTTTATTTTAATTGTTTTGAAAAATATATTTTTTACTAAAATTTTTATCTTTTCATGTTTATAACTTAAAAAATTTCTTATTTTTACACCCTAAAGCAGTAAATCAGTAAATCAAAGCACCCCTACCTCCCTCTACCCCTCCCCATCCATGATCTATTGATCTATTGATTCGGGTCACATTTTCGAGTATCATTTTGCATTAACATAACATAAAAATATGTTCTTTATACACTGATCAACAAATATATGCTAAGGTAACAAAGTTTTTCACATTAATAAAGCTAACATATCATAACCTGAACTAAGAATATAATGTACAACGACAAACCTAACATACCTTACGCACGAATAAACTGTTAACATTAACAAAGTTCCATACTTAACAACAGTAAAGTAACTAACATAGCATCACCTGAACCAAGAATATAATGTAAAACGTCAAAGCTAACTTACCTTTAGCACGAATAAACTGCTAACAATAACAAAGTTCCATACTTAACAACAGTAAAGTAACTAAAGTAGCATACAAAAGCGTAGCCTACTCACACTTTGTCAAGCATTTCTCTAACATATCAATGTTAATTTTACATTAACAACGTAATATTTAACAAAAATTTATCATAACCTTACCTAGCTATCATAATCCTCAACGAATAATTGCAAACATAACAAAGTTTTATCCAAACATAACAAAAATAAGTTCTTTGAATAAAATATCATAGCAAGATGTAATAGTTTACTGATCCTAAAACAGTAAATCAGTAAATCAGTAAATCAGTAAATCAAACCACTAGCCCCACCACACACATCCCCTCCCACCCATCCATGATCTATTGATCTATTGTTCTATTGATCTATTGATTCAAGTCATATTTCGAGTATCATTTTGAATAAACATAATATAAAAATAAGTTCTTTATATACTGACCAACGAATATATGCTAACGTAACAAAGTTTTCACATCAATAAAGCTAACATATCATAACCTGAACTAAGAATATAATGTACAACGACAAACCCAACATACCTAACGCCCGAATAAACAGCTAACATTAACAAAGTTCTATACTTAACAACAGTAAAGTGACTAACATAGCATACAAAACGTAACCTATTCACACTTTCTCAAGGATATCTCTAACATATCAAAGAATTTTACATTAACATGGGGGTAATATTTAACAAACATTCATCATAACCTTGTCTAATTATCATACAGACCAACGAATATGTGCTAACGTAACAAAGTTTTTTTACATTAGCATATTAATATTGGTGAAATTTGGTTTAAAACTACATCTCATATCTCAAAAACTACAATAGCTACAGGGAAAAGGAATACATTGTTGGAATCCTGGTAACATTTTAGTGCGGAAAATGTAAAAATAAAACTAAATAAAAAACACTCAGAAACTACAATAGCTACAGCGAAAAGGAATACATTTTTGGAATCCTCGTAAAATTTTGGTTAGGAAAATGTAAAAAAATAAAAAAAATAAAAAAAATTTTGTTAATAATTATAGTAATATGATTAGAGAGCCTATTTAGAGACCTTTTATTGGTTACTCGTTAAAATAAATAGACTTTCTATTAAATTTTGCTTTTTTTTTTTTAACTAAAGAATACCCCAAGGGTATACCGCACCGATGGCAGGAGTCGGGGTCTCTCGGACTTCCGCCGGGGAACTACGGGGTAGGACTATTTCCCCCCCCCCCCCCCCCCCCCCCTTCCACCGTCCACTTCCTCCTTCAATCTTCCTTCTTTTTAATTTTTCTCCTCTCTCTCTCCTCTCTCTCTCTCTTTCTTTCTCTCTCTTTCCATATATATATATATATACTCACTATATATACTCTTTCTCATATATATATATATATATATATATATACTATGTTCCCTGCTCCTAAAAAAATAGCCAATATTTATTTTATTTATTTATTTTTTTTTTACATTTTTCCTAACTAAAATTTTACGGATTCCAAAATGTATTCCTTTTCACTTCTGTAGCTATTTCTTTTTTTTTTTTTGTGTAGTTTTTGAGATTTTTTTTTTTTTACATTTTCTGCAATAAAATGTTACCAGGATTACAACAATTTATTCCCTTTTCCTGTAGCTATTGTAGTTTTTGAGATATGAGTTGTAGTTTTAAACCAAATATCACCGGAAAGTCTAACTAAAATCTATGGAGACCTTACCTGATTTTCATAACTCTCAACAAAGTTTTATTCAAACATAAAATATAAAAATGAGTTCATTAAATAAAATATAACAGTAAAGTGTAATAGTTTACTGATCCTAATGCAGTAAATCAGTAAATTAGTAAATGAAAACATCCGCCCCCCTTCCCCTCCCCTCCCACCTTTCCATGATCCATTGATTCAATTCACATTTCGAGTATCATTTTTTGGATAAACATAGCCACATAAAATAGGTTCTTTATATACTGACCGACGAATATATTCTAACGTAACAAAGTTTCACATCAATAAAACAACATATAACCTGAACTAAGAATATAATTATTACAACGACAAAACTAACATACCTCACATATGAATAATCTGCTAACATGTTACCAGTTTATTCATACGTAAGGTATGTTATTTCCTTAGTACAACAAACCATTGTCGACTTTACATTTGTTAAAGGGTTGTGATATTATTAAAATAATAATAATAATAATAATAATAATAATAATAATATATAATAATAATAATAATAATAATAATAATAATAATAATAATAATAATAATAATAATAATAATAATAATAATAATAATAATAATAATAATAATAATAATAATTAAGCCATTATGTCTCTCCCATGTGTGTTCGGTTATGTATAGTAAAGATTGAGATTGTTATGTTGATGAGTGAGCGCATCTTTCTAAGAAGACATGCACACGATGATATGTTTAAGTAACACAGTGTTGTTAATAAGTTCGAATAACCCTATTATTGCTAGGTAGGTTAGCATTTGAAGGAAATGATTAGAGTTATGTACTACTTTGACACGGTTATGTAACTTTGCTTAAGTTAAATTTGATATTTAATATAAATTTGAAAAATATCTTATCTTTGATAGGCTGTACACATTGTTAATTTTAGCATTTACTCCTAGTTCAAGGTGTTTAGATCTATTAGGTTATACTAGCTTTGTTAGAAAAATTGTAAGTTTTGTAAGATATTACTGTGTTAGCTGGTGATGATGTGTTAGAAACGCGGGCTTAGGTTAGGTTTTTGCTGAGTAATGTTAGGTTTGACAGAGAATTTTGCTAATGTCTACGTTTATTCATAGTTCAAAATGGTGTTATATTTGATATGCAAGACATTTTGATGAAGGTAGTATCAATTCATAGTTCAAGATGCTGGTATCTTTGATAGTTTGGAAACTTTGTTAAGGAATTTTGTTAGCTAATACTGCTTTAGCTGCTGATGATTTGATTGAAAAGCAGGGATAGGATGAGCTTTGCTGTGTAATGATGGGTAGGTTGAGAACTTATTCATAGGTCCAAATGTTAATGTCTTTATTGTAAGTGTTAGATATGTTAGGCTATGTTTAATTTCTGTTACGTTTTGTTAAATATTACTATGACAATGTGAAATTAACTGATTTGTTAGAGAAATGATAAGTTTAGTAAGAATATTATTGGTAGCTGAGTGATGATGTAATTAGAAAAGTGGGCTGGTTTAGGTTTTTGCTGAGTAACGTTCGGTTTGGCTGAGAATTTTGCTGATGTCTACGTTTATTCATAGTTCAAAATGATGTTATATTTAATATGCTTGATACTTTGATGAAGGCAGTATCAATTCATAGTTCAAGGTGTTGGTATCTGCGATAGATTGGACACTTTGTTAAGGGATTTTGTTAGATAATACTGCTTTAGCTGATGATATGGTGGAAAAGTGGAGATAGATTGAGTTTTGTATGCACTGTTAGCTACTTTACCTTTGATAAGTAGGGAACTTTGTGAATGTTAGCAGATTATTCATACGTGAGGTATGTTAGGTTTGTCGTTGTACATTATATTCTTAGTTCAGGTTATGATATGTTAACTTTATTGATGTGAAAACTTTGTTACCTCAGCATATATTCGTTGGTCTGTATGATAATTAGGTAAGGTTATGATAATTTTTTTTAAATATTACTATGTTAATGTAAAAATAACAATGATATGTTAAAGATATGTTTGAAAAAGTGTGAATAGGTTACATTCTGTATGCAATGTTAGTTACTTTACTGTTGTTAAGTATGGAACATTGTTAATATTAGCCGCTTATTTGCACGTAAGGTATGTTAGGTTTGCCATTGTACATTATATTCTTAGTTCAGGTTATGATATGTTAGCTTTATTGATAAACTTTGTTACGTTAGCATATATTCGTTGGTTAGTATGATAATTAGGTAAGATTATGATAAATTTTTGTTAAATATTACTATGTTAATTACTATGTTAATGTGAAAATAACAATGATATGTTAGAGATATGTTTGAAAAAGTGTGAATAGGTTACGTTCTGTATGTAATGTTAGTTACTGTTGCTTAAGTTGTTAGTTACTTTACCGTTGCTAAATATGGAACTTTGTTAATGTTCATAGTAGTTTATTTGTGCGTAAGGTGTATGTTAGGCTTGTCGTTGTACATTATATTCTTAGCTCAGGTTATGATATGCTAGCTTTATTGATGTGAAAACTTTGTTACGTTCGCATATATTATTTTTATGTTATGTTTATCCAAAATGATACTCGAAATATGACTTGAATCAATAGATCAATAGATCAATAGATCATGGATGGGTGGGAGGGGAGGGGTGGGGGCGGGTGGTTTGATTTACTGATTTACTGCTTTAGGATCAGTAAACTATTACACTTTACTATGATATTTTATTCAAAGAACTTATTTTTATGTTATGTTTGGATAAAAAATTTGTTATGTTTGCAATTATTCGTTGGGGATTATGATAGTTAGGTAAGATTATGATAAATATTTGTTAAATATTACTATGTTAATGTAAAAACTTTGTTACGTTAGCATATATTCGTTGGTCTGTATGATAATTAGACAAGGTTATGATAAATTTTTGTTTAAATATTACCATGTTAATGTAAAATTAACTTTGATATGTTAGAGATATGCTTGAAAAAGTGTGAATAGGTTACGTTTTGTATGCTATGTTAGTCACTTTACTGTTGTTAAGTATGGAACTTTGTTAATGTTAGCTGTTTATTCGTGCGTAAGGTATGTTAGGTTTGTCGTTGTACATTATATTCTTAGTTCAGGTTATGATATGTTAGCTTTATTGATGTGAAAACTTTGTTACGTTAGCATATATTCGTTGATCAGTGAATAAGAACTTATTTTTTATGTTATGTTTATCCAAAATGATACTCGAAATGTGACTTGAAACAATAGATCAGTAGATCAATTGATCATGAGAAGGTGGGATGAGGGGGAGGATTTTGGTTTGATTTACTGATTTACTGTTTTAGGGTGTGTAAAAACGCAATTTTTTGTTATAAACATGAAAAGCATAAAAAATTTAGTAAAAATATATATTTTTTAAACAAAATAAAAATAAATAAAAGTTTTGTGTTATGTTATACAAAATATGACTTGAATCAATAGATCAATAGATCATGGGTGGAGTGGGGAGGGTGTGGTGGGTGGTTTGATTTACTGATTTACTGATTTACTGCTTTAGGGTATGTAAAAATACAAATTTTTTATAAACATAAAAAGAATAAATTTTTTAGTAAAAAAATATATTTTTAAACAAAATAAAATAAAAAATAAGGTACGTGGTTATGTTATACAAAAATATGACTTGAATCAATAGATCATTATACAATAGAATCAATAGATTAATATATCATGGGTGGGGTGGAGAGGGTGTGAGGTGGGTTGTTTGATTTACTGATTTACTGCTTTAGGGTTGTAAAAAGGAAATTTTTTTAAGTTATAAACATAAAAAGAATAAAATTTTTAGTAAACACAAAATGTTTTAAGCAAATAAAACAAAAATAAATTAAAAATTAAATAAAATATAATGAAAATTTGAAAATAAATTAAAAAATTTAAATTAGCACAAAGAATAAATGTAAAATGAAACAAATAAAATAAAAAGTTTTATACAAAATATGACTTGAATCAATAGATCAATAGATCAATAGATCAATAGATCATGGATCGGCAGGAGGGGTAGTGGGGAGAGTGTTTTGATTTACTGATTTACTGCTTTACTATTTTAGGGTACGTAAAACATAAAAAAGAATAAAAATTTTAGTAAAAAATATATTTTTAAACAAATAAAATAAAATGTTTTATACAAAATATGATTTGAATTAATAGATCAATAGAACAATAGATCAATAAATCAATAGATCAATAGATCAATAGATCATGGATGGGCAGGAGGGTGGTTTGATTTACTGATTTACTGATTTACTGCTTTAGGGTATATAAAACATGCTATAAACAAAAAATTTTGCTAAAAAATATATTTTTGAACAAATAAAATAAAAAGTTTTATTCAAAATATGACTTGAATCAATAGACCAATAGATTAATAGATCATGGATGAGCAGGAGGGGTGCTGGGGAGGGTGGATTGATTTACTGATTTACCGATTTACTGCTTTAGGGTATGTAAAAACATGCTATAAACATAAATTTTTTTGCTAAAAAAAAAGTTCACTCACAAACTAAAAAATGAAGTAAAAAAACAGAACACGTTTGCGCTCTCGCGACGGTTTCGCTCCGTATCGCGCCTGCGGGCTCGCGAGCACAGGCGCCGGTTTCGCTACGGGTTGGGGCCTGCAGACGTGACCCTCCTCGCATGGGTTCTCAAACACCCAAACCATCATATTTGAGATCTACAGATCCGATAACACCAACATTGTATTGTTTACTACCTCGGCACCGCACCGGAGCTAACACCGGTGCAGTTGCCAACTCCAACTCATCAGACTCAGAATCCTTTCTCCTTCTATGTACTATCCAAATTTCAGCATTCTACTATACATTTACTTTTCTTCGAAGGACCCCCTCTGGGGGGTCCCTGACACCCTTTACGAACTTATAACCCTCATATTCGAGATCTTCGGGTTCGATAACATATATAAGGATACCAATATTGTATTTTTATACAAATATTTACTAACTCGGCACCACACCGGAGCCAGCACCGGTGTCGGATCCGAATCCGAATCCGGATCCGACTCCTACTTACTCCTTCCTCCTCTATACCATCTCCAAATTTCATCCTTCTCCCGGCATTTCCTATTTTTAGGGACCGGGGGTGCATGGACACGTAACCTCGACGTATACGAGGTTACGTCACCACCTGGCACGCGGTCAAATTTTAGGACGGTACGATAAACCTAACCCTGTACCCTGTATATATATATATATATATATATATATATATATATATATATATATATATATATATATAAAAATATATATATATATACTATATATATATATATATATATATATATATATATATATATATATATATATATATATATATATATATATATATATATATATATATATATATATATATATATATATATATATATATATATATATATATATATATATATATATATATATATATATATATATATATACATACACAGAGAAGGGTTCTATGAATGTCCCAGTCAACTAATAATAATATATATATATATGTATATATATATATATATATATATATAATATATATATATATATATATATATATATATATATATATATATATATATACCTATATATATTTTATATTTAGGTCTCAAAGTTCGATAAAAAATGACAGTCATTTCTGTTGTTGTATCGGTATAGAAAATTGTAGGTACTTGTCAGGGAATCGGACTAAAAAATTTTGGTATCGGTGCAATATATATATATATATATATATATATATATATATATATATATATATATATATATATATATATATATATATATATATATATATATATATATATATATATATATATATATATATATATATATATATATAACAATATATAAATATATATTGTTCAAACTCAACTTCTTTTTGTAATCAATTTGAAAAGTAAATTGAAATATGACGTTTGCCTTATTATATATTAATAGACTTGAAATTAAAAGTAAATAGTTAATTTGACCAGAAATTATTAAATATATATATATATATATATATATATATATATATATATATATATATATATATATATATATATATATATATATATATATATATACTATATATATATATATATAGATATATATATATATATATATATATATATATATATATATATATAAATGTAGATGGCGTAGTCATCTTTTTTTTCCTTCCTCCACGTCACAGGTAGTAGTTGAACCTTGTTTTGAAGGTTCTTGTAATAACTTATTTTAAGTTGAGGAACCTAAATAAAAAGATACCGGGTATTCTTTTCTTTTCCCTGTTAAAGCCGCCTCTTTCACCTTATAGGGAGCTCTGTTTTACGTCTCCAGCTACTTGAGACTTAAGCAACAATAAAGTATAAAATTGTTAGAACCCTTTTTATGTAATCTTTATAGTGGGGTAGTTAAAACAACCTTTTATTGGATTTTTTTTATTGGTTTATTAAAAATTACATTTTAGTATATACGAAATGTTCTTTGCAATCGACAAAAGCATAATTAAGTTTTTATAATAAAAATGATACGCATAAAAATCTTGTTACAATCCATATTTTTTGGAAAAGTTTACAAAAACTAGATTTGCGCAAAAAAAAATAGGTTGAAATTGATGAAAACGCGCAAACTTATTTCGTGCAATAAAATGATGCACAAAAAGATCAAATATATATATATATATATATATATATATATATATATATATATATATATATATATATAATATATATATATATATATATATATATATATATATATATATATATATATATATATATATATATATATATATATATAACTCTTTCTATGCTCATATACAATATGTAAATAGTTAAAAATAAAAATAAATAAAAAAAGGTAAATCTTTATATCATCCAAATATTACATATATAAAAAAGTCTTATGTAACAAAAAATATATACATATAATTTATAAATTTAAATTGTAACATATAGAAATAAATCCAGTGAAATAAAAAAGTTTTACACCTTTTTCAGTTTTCTTTCATTTTACAAAGATAATTTTTTTTTAATGTTTGGCTCACTCACAGTATTCTGTACATTTTAAACAATTACTTTTTAAACTTAATTATTCCTGAACACTACATACACTTCGCTTTCATGGAGCGCATTCGCTACCTAAAATTACTAAAACGAACGAACTTTGCTCACTGGGTTACCTCTACACACTAAACCTTGTTCTTGTTCAGTAGAAGAAGTGGTCGCCAGTGAAGGCGAATCATCATCTGATTGAGGAACCATCGCGGAGTCGGAAGGAGTGCGGCAGGCTTCAGGGGCCTAATCGAGACAACATCTGTACGTCCATCATAATTGTATCTTATCGATCCATCCGTTAGAGGAGAACCTTGTTAGGGCCAAAATAAAGGTGCTTCAACACTTTTCCGATAGCGATCGACTCTAAGAAAGACACGAGAAGAAGTTTGAAGTTCGGCAGGAATGTATGGTGACGCAATGGAGGGTTGAAATGTTGATAGCTGTCGAGAATCCAGTTGTTTCATGTGAACCATAAATTTTCTCATGAAGTCGTTGCAAGAAGCTCTATTTTTAGGTGTTTGAAGAAGTTTTAAAGGACAAAGAGGTGTTTTTCCGGTTACTGCTTGAAAAGGAGAGAATCCAGAGTCATCAGGAATGCAACGAAGACTTAGCATGATGACTGGAAGAGATAGTAACCAGTTTTGTTTTCGCGCCATGATAGCACTCTTCAGCGATCGATGAAATCTTTCGATTTGACCATTTGCTGAAGGGTGGTAAGCGCTGGTACGGAGTCTATGAAATCCAATCAATTTTGATAGTTCGGTGAAAAATTCTCCTTCAAACTGTGGTCCTCTATCTGAGATTACATAGAGAGGAATTCCAAATCAAATGCGACAGATTTTGAAGTCGTATTCACTAGAGGAATTGCTTCTGTCCACTTAGTGTTTTTGTCGATGCAGGTGAGAAGATATCTGAAGACTGGAGCTGAAGTATCGGTAAAGGAGGATGGAGGTAATGGTTCCCACGATGTCGATATGTACTGTTTCAAAACGCTGTGACGGAATTTCCATGGGAGCAATAGGTGGTTTAGTATGGCGTTGAATTTTTGAAAGTTGGCACTGTTGACAAGAGCGAACCAAAATTCTGATGTCACGATCCATGTTAGGCCAGAAAAACCTTTATTCCAAAATGAGACACATGATGAAAATTGTTGAAGATTTGATCACGACAAGGTTTTGGCCAAAATGGACGCGAGAAAGCTGAAGAGGCATCATACCATACTTGAAGATTATCTTGTATAATGTAAGAATGAAGACGCAGCTGAAAAGTGGTAGTTTCTTCATCTGTTGATTGTCTAAGGTAGGTCATTGAAGAGACATATTCTGTTAAGACAGAAAGATGACGTTGCTGCCGATCACTTTTTGCTTGATTCCTACTGTAGAAAGCTGAAACGAGAGGTTTGTGATCAGTGCACAAGATGACATTCCTTCCTTCTAACATATGCTTGAAATGAAGAACAGAATAGTAGGCTCGAAAGCTGAGTATTTACGTTGCTGTTCTGATAGCTTTTTGCTGTAGAAATCTATTGGTACTGGCTGTCCATCAACCATCTGATGAAGGGCTGCTCCAATAGATATCTGACTGCTGTCATTTCGAATTAAAAGATGTATTATATATATATATATATATATATATATATATATATATATATATATATATATATATATATATATATATATATATATATATATATATATATATATATATATATATATATATATATATATAAATATATATATATATATATATATATATATATATATATATATATATATATATATATATATATATATATATATATATATATATATATATATATATATATATATATATATATATATATACTCTATCTACTCTATATATAACATTCAGAACTTCATAGATTGTGATTATCCACTCGGTATTTAAGATGCTCTATAAAAGGATGAGAATATAAAAAGTCAGTAAATCTCTTTAAATTTAAATTATTAAAGAAAAATTAGTTAAATATAATTATAAATTTCTTACCTGCTAAAATTCTTGAAAGGCATAAATGGCATTTCAACAAAAATACAATATTCTTTCTTCTGGAATAATTTGTTAACTTCTTGCATCAAACCTTCAAAAAAGGCGATTAATATTTTTAACGATATTTTGAAGAGAAAAAAGTTAGAGAACACTTTACTATTTCTTTATATGAAACTCTGATATTGCACGAGTTTAATCCAATGAAAACGTGCAACATATATAAATATATATATATATATATATATATATATATATATATATATATATATATATATATATATATATATATATATATATATATATATATATAAATATATATATATATATATATATATATATATATATATATATATATATATATATATATATATATATATATATACCTATATACTACATATATATGTATGTATGTATATATATATATATATATATATATATATACTTATATATATATATATATAGTATATATATATATATATATATATATATATATATATATATATATATATATATATATATATACATATATATATAAATATATATAATAACTATATAACTATATATATATATATATATATATATATATATATATATATATATATATATATATATATATATATATATATATATATATATATATATATATATATATATATATATAATATTAATAATAATAATAATAATAATAATAATAATAATAATAATAATAATAATAATAATAATAATAATAATAATAATAATAATAATAATAATTATAATAATATTGAGCTGTGAATTATCTGGTCGTCTTCGTCGTCTAATATGCTTTTACTTGAGTAGAGATAATGTTAATGTAACGGCCAAGTTCTTCCTCTAATCCTTTGATTGGTAATCTTTTTTAACAGTGGATCATTTTTTCCAAAAAAAAAAAAAAAAAAAA
>JABUQX010139953.1:20000-22500 GCA_015478945.1 Trachelipus rathkii
CCAGGATCCCGATCTGGATCCGGCTCGGCTCCGGTAACCTTCAGCTTTGGCTCCAGTTCGTAGGTTTCTGCACTATTTGAAAATTGTTCGGCACGTCTTCTGACAATAATTTTTTCACCAAAAAATATTTCCCGAAAAAATTCATACCCAGGATCCGGCTCCGGATACGACTTCGGCTTCGGCTCCGGATCCGACTAATGTTTCTACACTATTTGAACATTGCTCAGCACGTCTTCTTGAAATAAATTTTCACCTAAAAATATTTTCTGAAGAAAATTCTTACCCAGGATCGGATCCGGATCCGGATCCAACACGACTTCGGCTTCGGCTCCGGATCAGAGCTAGGTTTCTGCACTATTTGAAAATTGTTCGGCGCGTCTTCTGACAATAAATTTTTCACAAAACAATATTTCCCGAAAAATATTCATACCCAGGATCCGGCTCCGGATACGGCCCCGGATACGGCTCCGGATACGACTTCGGCTCCGGATCCGACTAATGTTTCTAGACTATTTGAACATTGTTCAGCACGTCTTCTTGAAATAAATTTTCACCTCAAAAATATTTTCTGAAGAAAATTCATACCCATGACCCGGATCCGGCTCCGACTTCAGCTTCGGCTTCGGCTTCGGCTCGGGATCCGCTAAAAGTTTGTTCACCGCTCCTACCCTGTTCGGCAAAGCAAGCGAGTCTAAATTTTCACCAAATATTTTTCGAAAAAAATTCATACCCAGGATCGGCTCCGGATACGACTTCAGCTTCGGCTATTTCTACACTATTTGAACATTTCTCAGCACGTCTTCTGGCACTAAATTTTTCACCTAAAAAAATATTTTCTGAAGAGAAACTCATACCCAGGATCGGATCGGCTCCGGCTCCGACTTCCTTCGGTTCGGATCCGACTAAGGTTTCTGCACTATTTGAAAATTGTTCAGCGCCTTCTGACAATAAATTTTTCGCCAAAAAAATATTTCCCGAAAAAATTCATACCCAATCCAGGCTCGGATCCGGCTCGGATATGGCTCGGATCCGACTAATGCTTCTAGACTATTTGAACATTGTTCAGCAGTCTTGATATAAATTTTTCACCTCAAAAATATTTTCTGAAGAAAATTCAAACCCAGGATCGGATCCGGATCGGATCTGGCTCCGACTTCAGCTTTGGCTCCGGATTCGACTAAGTTTCTGCACTATTTGCAAATTGTTCGGCAAACCTTCTGACAAATTTTTCACCAAAAAATATTTCCCGAAAAAATTCATACCCAGGATCCGGCTCCGGATACAGCTCCGGATACGACTTCTAAGGCTCCGGATCCGACTAATGTTTCTACACTATTTGAACATTGCTCAGCAAGTCTTCTTGAAATAAATTTTCACCTAAAAAAATATTTTCTGAAGAAAATTCATACCCAGGATCCGGATCCGGATCCGGATCCGGCTCTGGCTTCGGCTTCGGCTTCGGCTCCGGATCCGGCTAAGGTTTCTGCACTATTTGAAATATTGTTAGCACGTCTTCTGGCAATAAATTTTCACCAAAAAAATATTTCCCGAAAATAATTCCCGGCTTCGGTTCCGGCTCCGGCTCCGGATCTGGTTATGACTTCGGTTTCGGATCCGACTAAGGTTTCTGCACTATTTGATAACTGTTCAGCACTTTGGCAATAAATTTTCACCTAAAAATATTTTTGAAAAATTTCATGCCTCCTGGCTCAGCTCCGTCTCCGACACCGGGTCTGGCTGAGCTCCGCTCGGATCCGTCTTCGAATTCGGCTAGTTTCTGCACTATTTGAAAATTGTTTAGTACATTTTCTGGCAATAAATTTTTCATCTAAAAAATTATTTCTTGAAAAAAATTTATACCCAGGATCTGGCTCCGGCACCGGCACCAGCACCAGCTCCGGCTCCGGATTCCGGTTCCGGCTCCGGCTTCGATTCCATTTATTTGACTGAGTAAAATCCGAAGAATGGGTGGGAGGTTGAGAATATGAAAAAAAAAAATAGATTTTCTATAATTATAAATAAAACTTTTTTTTAACCTCTAAGCCAACCTGGAATTACAATTTTGACTGGAATGGAAATTTTTTAGTTCGACACCTCTCTAAATAAATTTCTGTATCTAAAAAACCATTTAGAATTTTTAAAAAATAATTACACCATGATGTTCAGGAGGAATTTTTCTAATAATCTAGATAATAAAAAAAAATGTGAAAATTTTGATTTTGACTTCAAAAAGTAGAGGGTCCGAGGATAAAGTCTCCCCTTAAGCAAAAACGATCCCAAGGTAATATTTTTTTTTTTATCAAGTATGGCAGCTCCATTTTAATTGTTAAATTTATTAGTCCTCATTTATAAATTATTCATATTATTACAGTGACATTGATTCTGCTAACGGGACACAGTAACGTTTTAAATTCTTAATAAATAATTTTTTCCCTTTTTTAGCATGTTATACAAAAAATTATTCAGTTTTTATTTTAAAATAAATCTTCTTGGCAACGAT
>JABUQX010139953.1:37500-42500 GCA_015478945.1 Trachelipus rathkii
GGGCCGATAAGGGAGGCAGCGGGCGGCTACACGAGGTTTAAATTGCCCAATACCTTCCTCCTTCTGTACCACAGATCATTCCTGCTACTGATTTCCATCTCATTACTGTGCAGGGTTTCTCTTGGCTGGAAACCATGTTGGGCGGAGGATGCTCGATAGACCAAACACAGGGAGTCAAACCGTCATTGACGGTGATCTTCATCTAAGTGGAGGTCGCCTCCTACCAAAGGTGTGTGGCTCGTTGCGTCTGGGTCATACCAAATCTCACCCAAGGATTTCTTATATCTGGGGTTCTGACCTGCTCCATTGCTCCTCTCAATTGTCCTCTCACAGTCGTTCATCTCTTTGTGGATTGCGTGGCCATCTCGACCCTTAGAAGCAAGTTTTTCCCTGACGTTCTAACTATACCTTTTCAGTATCGCCTTCAGCACATCTTATCCGAATCATCTCACTTTCGTAGTGATCGCGTTTTTGCCTTCCTATTGGAACTGAACATCTTGTATAAGATCTAACCATCTCAGCCTTGTTTATCCCTATCGTTAGTTTACTAACACGGTATAGCCGCCTTCTTGTGTGCTGTGGAGGTCCCTGTACATCCACTCAAAAAAAAATCACCATCATCATCACCATCACCATCACCATCACCATCACCATCACCATCACAATCACCATCACCATCACCACCACCACCACCGCCACCACCACCACCACCACCACCACCCACTTTCTTACCGTCAGACTGCGGACCATCCACCGTGGGGGTAAGGTGGTAGAAGAATATGAAACAAGTTGAAAAAGAAAGCCAGCCTTACCGCTCATACCTTTTAGTGAGAACTCCTCCGGAGTAAGAAAAATCCACCCTAGAGCTTCATGGGACTACGACGGACCCTCACTATGGCATGTCGTCAATGTGGGGTTCATTCCTTGGCCCAGGTTGACAGCAACCATGCCCCCTCACAAAACTTCGTCATTCACTCATATTATGCACCTTTCTTGCCATCTGCAAATTCACATTTCTCTCCTTCAGACTTTCCTTTACTGAATCAAACCAATTTTTCTTCTGTCTCCCAGCCGGTCGATTCCAAGCACACTCACCAATATACATCCTCTTAACCAACCGACTATCATTCATCCTTTTCACAACACCAAACCATATCAACGTACTTTCATTTATTCTCTCATTTACCCCTTTCTTCATCACACAACTCTCTAATACATTCATTCCTCTCTTTTATCAATTCTTCTCAAACCTAACACACCCCTAAGATTGTCCATCTGAACACATTGAACTTTAGATCTATACCTCTTATTCCAGACCATAGGCTCACTAATATACATTAACACAGGTAATAACATACCCTCATGTAAGACCCTAGCGCACTAAGACAGTTCCTTTACATACATCAAGGATTTAATTGCACCAGCCACATTCTTGCCTTCACAACTTTCCTACTACATTTTGCATCATCCGTTCACTTCCCCCAATAACCTAAATATTTAAACTCAGACACTTGTTCCAGCTGATCACCATCTAACATAACTTCACACCGAGGACTGTCCTCACTCACAACCATAACCTTACTCTTATCTACGTTTATTTTCAAACCCCTATTTTTACACACCCTGCCAAATCTCTCTACCAATAATCTCAAACCCTCTTCAGATTCGCCACACAGTCCAAATCATCCGCATATAATAGGTAAGGCACCCTCCACTCTCTTCCATTCTCCATCATTCTAACACCTTCCCCTGACACCCCCACCTCTAATTCTTTCATAATCCCATCCATATACGGATTGAATACCCTAGGAGACATAACACATCCATGCCTCACTCCGCTATTAATATTAAACCAATCATTTTCTACACCATTTATTCTTACACACGCTTCGCTATCGTCATACATATTTTGATCCCATTCAGAAGCCTACCACCAACACCATATATCAATAACACCTGCCACAGAGTTTCCCTATTAATTCTATCATACGCCTGTTACCAATCCATAAAACCTAAATAAATTTATTCTCCTTCTCTCTCATTTTCTCTATCATTTGTTTCAATGTAAAGATTTGACCCACAAATCCTCTACTACTTGTAAACGCATCCTGTTCTTCACCAATCAGTTCTTCAGTCACTCGACGCACTCTTTCTACCAAAATTCCAGTATATATCTTCCCTACAAACTCAATAAACTATTTCCCCTATAATTCTTACAGTTACCCTTATCATCTTTATCCTTATATAAATGTACTATTACTGCTCTCCTCCAATCCCTATTAACTATACCCTCCATACCTTTGTTACACAACTTCCAAATCCAATCATTCATCATCTCGCCTCCGTTCTTGATCATTTAACCAGTAATTTAATCTATACTTGCAGATTTACCATTCTTTAACTTTCTCACTCTACCCATTACCTCCTCCTTACTAATGACCTCCTCCCAAAATACCTATTCCTTCTTGTACCATCAAACCCATACACATTCACTATCACCTCTTCATTATTGCTAATGTTATGCAGATTTTCAAAGTGTGTTCCCTCCACACTCCCCTCAATCCATTTCTTCAGTTACGAAAGCATCATCCAAATTCATTATTCTAAGCAGATTCCCCTTATTCTCATTCTTAGCTTTCCCGCTTCCTTCCAGAAGAGCTTCCTATTGCTTTGTAGGTCCCCATTCATCCTCCTTCCAAACTATTCATTTACTCTTTTTTCCTTCTACGTATGCAACTTTTAAGTTTTCCTTTTTTCCTCCTTATATAATTCAAAACATCTTTCTTTTGAATCTTCATCATTGACTTTTAGTACATTCAACAACTCTTCTTTTTTACTTTTAACAACATGCACTCTTCATTCCACCACCTGTTAACATTATTACTTCCTACTTTAAGCATCCACATACTTCTTTTGCACTGCCAACAACAAACGCTTCCTTCATTTGCTTCCAGATTTGCTCAGTTCAACGTTCACATTCAACTGATTTGCTTGCGCACTCTTAAATGCTTATCCTTATTACCTTGTTCCTTAACTTCTCACTCTTAATTCCACCACCCACTTCCTTCCTTGTCCTTCCTCTCCATAAAAAACAACATAAAGATCAGTCAAGTCGGTTCCTAAACCCCTCACTGATTTAACATCCAACACATACTTCAACATCTCCTTCTTCACCAACACAAAATCAATCATACTTTTCAATTCGATGCCATCTCTACCTACACTAACTCTAGTATACTTATGAATAAACTTGGTTTTAAAGAAAGTATTACTCACAGACATACCTCTCTCCTCACAGAAATCAATCACCTTCCTACCATTCTCATTTTCTCCCTATACCCCAAAGCCACCTGTTATACCACCTTTTTTGATCACCCATCAGCCGTTTCAGATCACTTACACAAATCAATCTGAAGCTCCTATACTCATTTATCCAAAACATTATCTAGATTGTCTTAGAAAATCGCACTCTCTTCAACATTACCCTCAGATGGACCATATGTCACAACCACACATTCCTTGACCTTTTCAAATTAAATTTAGCCATTAGAATTCTAGAGCTCACACCGTATCTACCATATATCAGAGGCGACTCCTACACTCGTGCTACTCGTGCTTAGCACTAGTTAATATTAGAGAAACGATCAATCCTTTACAAATATCATAATGCTACGATAAAATTCTCTTATTTTTTTTTGCAAAAATTGCTCAAATGAATAAAAATATTGCATAATAAATATAAAATATTATGTAAAATTGAAACAAAGGTGTAAGAATCATCGCTATTACATAATGCTATTTTTCAATCCATTAAAAAATGCGACTATTCGTGCCCAAATCGAATAGCGGAGATTGCGTACGTGAGAATTTTCCCTATAAAATTGTATACATTGTTGCCTTTGGCATCTGGTAGTTACTTTTGATGTTGCCATTCTCTTTAAGTATAAGTAGGGAGAGACTAAGTACTTTACTAATTTTAAACTATGTTTGGTAAACGTTTATATATATATATATATATATATATATATATATATATATATATATATATATATATATATATATATATATATATATATATATATATATATATATATATATATATATATATATATATATTTTATGTGAAAGACGTTTTCTAAAGAGGGTATAAAGATAAAAAAACAAAAGAAAAAGGTCGAGGAAAGAGAAGGAGATAAAAAATCCAGAAGAAATGTTCAACATCTGACTTGAAGAAGCATCTTGCCATTTTGAAGAGGAATGATTTGGGGAGTGAAGCAAATATATTCGAAGCAATGAAAATGGGAAAATAATATTTTGCATTTAACAAAAAACCAAAATTTTTGTTGAACTAATCACGAAATTAATAAATACAAAATTATAACATTAATGGTGTGATGCATCAAAATATCACAAATTAGTTCTTTTGAGAAACAGTTGCTTTATTTTCGATATTAATTGATTATATGAAGAATGGATATTCGGCACGTTCAGATCTTATGAAGATTTTCTTTGCACAATTCTAGGGCGACAGGGCTAGCAACCCGGCCCTTTACTTTCTTGCTTGGACTACTCCAGGACCAGCATTGGAGGCTTATGTGCTTAGAAACACGATCTTTTGGAGAGCTCTGGGAATGAGTTTCGAGGTCAAATGGAAGATGATGCTAGGTCCATTGAAAGGGTGAAACCCTACCTGAGTTTATAACTCAAGGATTAGCATCAGAAACCATCGCGCCGAGAAATAGTTTTCTAGAGTGCTCTAAGATCAAGTGTTTCAATGCCAGAAGGAGGAAGATGCTGGTCTAACTGACAGAGCGAAAGCCCTATCATAGGAGAGAGATAGTATATATATATATATATATATATATATATATATATATATATATATATATATATATATATATATATATATATATATATATATATATATATATATATATATATATATATATATATATATATTTATATATATATATATATATATATATATATATATATATATA
>JABUQX010139953.1:50000-56464 GCA_015478945.1 Trachelipus rathkii
TGAATATCCTTCCGTTAATGTAATCTTGGAGCATTACGGTA
Organism: Trachelipus rathkii; assembly: GCA_015478945.1. NCBI lineage: Eukaryota > Metazoa > Arthropoda > Malacostraca > Isopoda > Trachelipodidae > Trachelipus > Trachelipus rathkii. The sequence goes on from JABUQX010139953.1 coordinate 50,042, forward strand.
AAATAATCAAGTCTATGGAGAAGGGGAGGGGGAAAAATAAATCGGCCCCTAAAAAGGGATTTGAGCGTAATCGTGCTCCTTTTGAGCATAAATCAGCTAAATCGTCAGCTTTTAATGCTTACTCTAAAGAGGATAGTTTGAAATCTTCATCGTCAAAAGACGAAACCGAACGCAGTCAAAGGGGTGGGAGATTTAAAAAATCTTCTAAATCATTTAAACAAAATTTTTCGACTCCGACCGACTAAAGCAGTCAAATTCAAAATTTCGACTCTGACTCAGCTTAGTGCTTACGGAGTTACAGTAAAACATTTTTTTGTTTGAACTATTTTTTTTCTTGCTTTTAAAAGAATAAAAAAATACACCATTTTTCCAATGAATCTAATCTCCAAATGCTATACGGTAAAGTACCGTAAAGACAAAGATGCAGGCGCAACACATGACAAACAAATATATTTCAGTTTCAAAAACAAATGTATAACGCAATTATAATGCAAATAATTTTTATTTTAATTATAAAACGGCCATTATAAAATTAACAAGTTTAATACTTTGTCCAAAGTGTACTTAAAAAGTTAAAATCATATACTTAATTACTTTATATATATATATATATATATATATATATATATATATATATATATATATATATATATATATATATATATATATATATATATATATATATATATATATATATATATATATATATATATATATATATATATATATATATATATATATATATATATATATATATATATATAGCGAGTGAGGCAGGGATGTGTTATGTCTGCTTGGTTATTCAATTTGTATATGGATGGGGTTATGAAAAAATTAGAGATGGGGGCGGCAGGAAATGGTGTTAGAATGATGGAGAATGGAGGTGAGTGAAGGGTGCCCTACCTATTACATGCGGATGATTTGGTTGTGTGTGGTGAATCTGAAGAGGGTTTGAGAGGATTTGTAGCTAGATTTCCCAGGGTGTGTAAAAGGGGGGGGGGTTTGAAAGTAAACTTAGATAAGGTTTGTGAGGGAGGACAGTCCTCGGTGTGAAGTTATGTTAGATGGTGAACAGCTGGAACACAAGTGTCTGAGTTTAAATATTTGGGATATATGTTGAATGAAAAGGGAACGGATGATGCAGTGTGTAGTTGGAAAGTTGTGAATGGAGGGAAGGTGGCTGGTGCAATTAAATCGTTGGTAGGGATGCCCGATATCTAAAAATATTGATAAATCGATATATCGATATTTTAAAAAATATCATATCGCCTTCGATATTATCGCCAAAAAAATATCAATATTCGATATATCGATATTTCGATATATTATAATTTGATATATTATAATCAATATATATATATATATATATATATATATATATATATATATATATATATATATATATATATATATATATATATATATATATATATATATATATATATATATATATATATATATATATATCCTCAATTAGGCGACGCACATAGTTAAAAAACAACGATAGCTACACTAAAATTGAATACATTTTGGAATCAGGGGCAAATTTCAGTTACGAAAAGTACAAAATAAATTAAAACTAACATAAAATAAAAAATGAATAGCAAAGTTTTAGGGATGTACGAGGTTTTTTTATTTTACAACGGTAGAAATGATGATGTTAACAGATTTATTTGCATTCTTAAACAATGAGCAGTTGTTAGGTATTTTACAGTATTACCGTTTAATACTAACTGAACTATATATATATATATATATATATATATATATATATATATATATATATATATATATATATATATATATATATATATATATATATATATATATAATCTATATATATATATATATATATATATATATATATATATATATATAGGACAAACTGAATCTTTCGTCTGACCAAAAAATATTTTTTATCTTTTAAAACGATATTCGATATTTGTGTATCGATCGTACCTATTTGAAATACCCAGGCAGCTACACAGATAAATGGCAGACATCTTGTTTCCATTACTGTTTTGAAAGGTATAGAGGTAGGAAGTGCTACTGGAATGAATTTAAAATATCAATATTTAGTAAATATTTGAAATTTAAAATAATAACTGCAGTGTATTTGTTTTTCCCAACATTATAAATTATTATTTGACAAGAAATTAAAGGTCAAATAAACATTTAGTAAACTTTTTTAAATTTAAGACGTAACAACTGTTACTGTAACATAGAGGTAAGATGTGTTACTAGAGTGAATTTAAAATATGAATATTTAGTAAATATTGGAAACTTAAAATAATAACTGCAGTGTATTTGCTTTTCCGAACATTATCAATGAATTTTAGAACAAATTTAAGGCAAAATGTGCATTTATCAATTTTTTTAGATTTAACAGGTAACAACTCTGATTTACATTAATATATGTCAAAAATTTCGGGCATATATATATATATATATATATATATATATATATATATATATATATATATATATATATATATATATATATATATATATATATATATATATATATATATATATATATATATATATATATAGGAACTTGTCCTTTAAAAGGTAGTTAACCGATATATATCGAACGAACAATGTAATCGATTTTTTCGATTATTTCAAGGCAATAGTGCGACAAGGTTGCCAATAAGTTTTTTTTTTTAACTAAAGGAATACCCAAGATTAAATAGCAAAGATGGAAAGAGTCAGGGTCTCTCGGCCTCAGCGGGGGACGACGGGGGGGACTTCGTCCCCCCCTCTGTCCCTCCGTCGGCTCAAGCCCCTTAAAAATATATAAAAAAAAAAAATTAAAAAAATTAACATATAAAAATTAACATGATAAAAAAAGCAACTTGTGGAAACTTTCGCGATCTTTCTATTGGAGTTTTAGCTAACACGTGACACTGCTGGGCTGCATGAGCAGAGTTCCGCGATTGTCGATATTATGCCACTTTATGTAACTTCCTTTTAAAGGATAAGTTCCCTTTTTATATATATATATATATATATATATATATATATATATATATATATATATATATATATATATATATATATATATATATATATATATATATATATTTTTTTTTATATATATATATATATATATATTAGAATATAGGTGGTTTTAAAATATTTCTTTAATTTTGTAGGTCAAATATAAAAAGATTCCTAAAGATGACACATTTGAAAATTTCCTCGAAGGTATAGCAATGAATTATCCATAAGTCGTGAGTTGATTATTTATTAAACTTAAATATTGTTAATTGTTTACTTAAAGACAAACTATCTCGGTTAGGTTGCATTGCTGTGCAACGTGTATCCATGTAGGTTAGGTTGCATTGCTGTGCAACGTGTATCCATCTAGGTTAGGTTGCATTGCTGTGCAACGTGTATCCGTATAGGTTAGGTTTCTACTGTACCCCTTTTAAGTTTAGATTAGGATAAAGTGTGGTTAGAAAAAAAAATTTAATAAAAATATATATATATATATATATATATATATATATATATATATATATATATATATATATATATATATATATATATATATATATATATATATATATATATATATATATATATATCAGATATCAAAGGGTCAAATAGTTCTTTGTTTACCTATATATATATATATATATATATATATATATATATATATATATATATATATATATATATATATATATATATATATATATATATATATATATATATATATATATATATTTAGATATAAATATATATATATATATATAATATATATATATATATATATATATATATATATATATATATATATATATATATATATATGCTATATATATATATTCTTTGCTGTATATATATATATAAAAGAATTATCCGATCCCCCGTTCCATAGTGGCCGTTAAGTAACTTTGTGTGTATATATATATATATATATATATACTCACTCAGAGAGATATGGCTATATATATATATATATATATATATATATATATATATATATATATATATATATATATATATATATATATATATATATATATATATATATATATATATATACTCACTCAGAGAGAGAAAGGCTTTAATTTATAAATATGAAGCAGACGTATGCACAGAAGAAAAAGTGGTAGAAATGGAAAAAGGATCTTCACTCTTCAGGTCTTCCAACTCCAAGAGGTTGAAGACTGAAGTTGTGCTAGAAAGCGTTGATGTTGGATCTTGAGGAACTGGGGGTGTTTTTGACTTTTGTGGACGAGTGAATAAATTAAATAAGAAAATCGCGTTTCACTAGAAAATTAAACAATAATCATAAAAATCACTTTTTTTCGTATTAAAAATGAAAAATAACTATTAAGTATTAATGAAGCTAGGAATCTTCAAAATGATTTTATATTTAAGTACAAAATAAATATTGATTCTAACAACGAAATTAATTTAAATTGGATGGTAGACAACTGATACTTGGACGACTCTGGAAGTCTGGATCTTAAGAAAATCTATTAAATTTTAGTAATAAAATGAAATAATATTTAAGAAGTTCGAACTGGATGCCAGACGACTTATCATAAGAAAAGCTGTAGTGATGTACCCCCAAATACTAACTTTTAGTAATAGCTATTATAAAATCGTTAATTTAGTTAATTACATATTTAAGCGAAACAATCGTAATCACCAGTAGATGATTAGACTAGTCGGTACTCGGTATGTTAACTGTAAACCAACTAACAGGCCTGTTCCGGTATTAGATTTCTGCAGTGATTATCTTCGTCCACACTGAACACGTACACTCCACAGAGCTACACGTAAATCAATCAGGATCAGGCTAGTCTCGAGTGGACTGCAAAGTCTTTAATAGTCTCAGAATAAATAAAAAATTACAAAATATTTCGTGAAAAAAGGAAAATAAAACTATGATAGCTATAGCTATTTTTAATTCCTTTCCTTTCCTTCAATGTAACTCAAGTTAGTTACTCTTTATATATATATATATATATATATATATATATATATATATATATATATATATATATATATATATATATATATATATATATATAAATCTATCTATAAATAATTATATATATATATATATATATATATATATATATATATATATATATATATATATATATATATATATATATAAAGCCCAATACTTATCATCTAATGCAGGGGTTCCCAAAGTGGGTGCCGCCAACGTGTGCCAAGGGTGCCGGCACATATTTTCAATTTTCACTAAAATTTTGGAGTTAAGTAGTACAATTCGTTTTTATTATATGTCGACACCATTATTATGCATCGTCTACTACTCGTCGGCCATTTTGCTTGTAGTCACGTAGTGCGCTTTATCTCTTTAGGCAGGTTCATCTATGATGGAGAGAATTTCTAAAAATGAAAATGAAAATGCAACTGAAGCTTCATTTATTGTCAGTTTACATATTGCAAAAACTGGAAAACCGCATACTATTGCCGAGACATTAATTAAACCTTGCCTGAAGATGTTGTTAGTTGCATTTTAGGTTCAGATATGGCCAAGAACATTGATACTGTGCAGCTATAAAATAACACTATAAGTATGCGAATTAACACAATTTCAGAGACAGTCGAGAAAGAACTTATAAGAAGATTGAAAACGTGATTTTTTTAGTTTACAGCTTGATGAAAGTACCGACGTAGCGGGACTTGCAGTTCTTCTTGTGTTTGTGAGGTACCCATTCGCAATGCAAATAGAAGAGGAACTTTTGATGAGCGAAGTGCTTGAGACTTACACCACTGGCGACGAAATTTTCAATGCTATCGACAAATTTGTACAGGAAAATGGTTTGGAGCAAGTGTGTGGATATTTGCAGTGATGGAGCAGCCGCAATGGTTGGAAAAACGAAAGGAGCGGTGTCTAGGATGAAGCAAGTGGCAGAAAACGCCACCAGCAGCCACTGTGTCATACATCGGCATTTCCTGGCCACAAGATTTTTAAAAGCCGTAATGGATGATGCTGTGAAGATAATTAATCATGTTAAGAGCCGCCCACTTCAAGCACGCCTTTTTAAACTTACCGCCGAAGATATGGGTATGGCTCACTTCCATATCTCGCTGCACACAGAAATGCGGTGGCTTTCAAGGGAAAGATTTTAGCCAGACTGTTTGAACTAAACGATGCATTGGTGGTCACATTTACAGAGCAGTCTTTTTTATTCAAAAATTAACTGATGTCGATTGGCAGCTTAAATTGGGATACCTTTCCGACATATTCGAAAAACTAAATGAAACCACCACATCTCTTGAAGGGAAGGGATGAGCACAGACAAAATAAAAGGCTGTGCGCAATTGTTTTTTATTTTTTGAAGTGTGTGTTAAGAGCAGAGACATCTCCAACTTCCTCGGTTGCAAGAATTTGTCAAAACAAATGAGATCCATCTTCAATCGAAC
>JABUQX010139954.1:0-10000 GCA_015478945.1 Trachelipus rathkii
TACTCACACCATCTAGACCTGTGGACTTTCCTTTTTTCCTTTAGTAGCGCCCTAATAATTTCTTCCATTTGTGGCTACTCATAACCCTCTCCCTCCCACTTCCCCCCCATCCCACCTCCCTTTGTAAATCTCTCCTCATCTTCCCACCCATTTCCTATTCAATATATATAAAGAAAATTTATCAAAAATTATATATATATATATATATATATATATATATATATATATATATATATATATATATATATATATATATATATATATATAAGATAGAGAGAGTGTTAGGGAGTGTTATATATATTTATCTATATATATATAAATATATCGCAGTTATATATATATATATATATATATATAGATATATAGAGAGCAGAAAGTGTTTTATATATATATATATATATATATATATATATATATATATATATATATATATATATATAATTCACTGAAATCAGCTGACTGTTCAGAGCTTAGTAGCAGGAAGCAGAAACGGTATAAAATATATCCATTTAAGTAAGTTCAAATTCTATTATTATTATTATTATTATTATTATTATTATTATTATTATTATTATTATTATTATTATTATTATTATTATTATTATTATTATTATTATTATTATTATTATTATTATTATGATTATGATTATTATTATTATTATTATAATAATAATAACGTCATTATTATTATTATTATTATTATTATTATTATTATTATTATTATTAATATTATTATTATTATTATTATTATTATTATTATTATTATTATTATTATTATTAATATTATTATTATTAATATTATTATTATTATTATTATTATTATTATTATTATTATTATTATTATTATTATTATTATTATTATTATAATAATATATTATTATTATTATTATTATTATTATTATATTATTATTATTATTATTATTATTATTATTATTATTATTATTATTATTATTATTATTATTATTATTATTATTATTATTATTATTATTATTTTTATTTGGATCAAAGGACAATAAACTAAATGCTGAAGCTTTCTTTAGTTGCTCCATTTTAGAAAACTAAGAAATTATTTTCAGTTGTCATATTTATTAGTATATTGAAACTGTAAAATATAGAACCATATAATTTAAAAACTGTTTAAATCTTGGTTAATATATGATTAAATTGTAAATATCTCAATAATACTTGAATAAATATTTGAATTGAATTGAATTGAATTATATATATATGGTATATAAAGTAGAATTATTATTATTCTTAAGCATATTATTATTATTATATAAATAAATTATTATGTAATTATATATTATATTATTATTATTATATTATTATTATATATATTATATTATTACATATTATTATTTTTTTATATTATTATTATATATAGTTATATATATATATGTATGTTGTTATAAAGATATATTTTAATACATACATATACATATTATATATATATATTATTACATATATATTATATATACATATATTATTATTATTATTACATATATACATATACATATATATATATTATTATTACATATTATTGGTTGGTTATTATTAAGGTTGTTGTTGAAAAATAGTATACAGGTGCTACATATTACATAATACATATATTATATATATTATTATTATTATTATACATATATCTTTTCCTATCTGTTTATATATATATATATATAAATATATATTATAGAAATCATGCTAAGTAAATACGCATGTTTATATATGTATATATATACATACCTCAATAAAGAGGAAATATAGGATTATATAGTAGTATATATATATATATATATATATATATATATATATATATTTATATATGTTATTATATAGTTATATATATATATATATATATATATATATATATATATATATATATATATATATATTTATATATATATATATATATATATATATATATATATATATATATATATATATATATATATATATATATATATATATATATATATATATATATATATATATACCGTATATATATATATATATAGATAGCAGGTATATATATATATATATATATATATATATATAAGTGTATATATATATATATAAGGTTATATATATAGATATATATATATATATATGATATATATATGATTATATATATGCGTGTGTGTGTATGATGTTTTCATATGTTATTTTTTTACGATCTTTCCTGTTGGATACATTTGTCGACACTACTCGAACAGATGTTGTACAAAAGCCCGTAAAAGTGTTCTGCGACATGGAGACTGACGGTGGTTGGACGTCTCTCTCCAGAGTCAACGCTTCGAAACCCCTCGATTAATTTTACAAGAAATTGGGAAGAATACAAAAACGGCTTTGGAAACCATAGAAAAGGAATATTGGCTTATAAAATATTAAAATTCACTATATATATATATATATATATATAGCAGGTATATATATATATATATATATATATATATAAGAGTATATATATATATATATATATATATATATATATAATTTATATATATATATATGTTATATATAAGAAAGAGTATATATATATATATATATATATATATATATATATATGTATATATATATATATATATATATATATATATATATATAAGGTTGGAAATATATTATGTATTATATATTATATACATATATTATTATTATATATATATTATATTATTATTATTATATATATTAGTTATTATTATTATATATATATATTATATATATACATATTATATATATATATATATATATTATATTACATATATTATTATTATTATATATATTATTTTATATTTAAATATATATATATTATTATTATTATACAAATATTGTTATATATTATTATTATTATATATATATTACTATTATTATTAGTTATATTATTATTATATATATTATTATTATATATACATATATTATTATATATGTATATATATTATATTACATATATATTAAGCTACATATTATTATTATTATATTGTTATATATATATATATGGTATATATTACATATACATATATATATTATTATTATTATACATACATTATTATATATACATATATTATTATTATTATTATATATACATATATATATTATATATATATTATTATTAATATTATTATATTATATATATATATATTATATTTCCATATATATATATTACATATATATATATTATATTTATTATATATATATATTATTATTATTATTATTATATATTATATATATATATATACATATATATACGCATATTTATATTATTATATATATATATATTATATATATATTATACATATATATTACATATATATATATATTATGTTAAGAAAGAGCATATATGTTATTATTATATATTCTGTAATTGTATATTATGTTTATCGTCTGGTAATATATATATATATATATATATATATATATAAGAGCATATATGGCAGGGTATATATATATATATTACAAAGAGTTATATGATATATTTGTATATATAAGGTGGTAAAATATATATATATATATATATATATATATATATATATATATATATATATATCTATATATACATTCATCTATTGATATATATATATTCGTCCAACATTTAAATTACGCTTCCTTCCTCAAGATGGTAACCTTTTGGTAATTCCCAACTATAAATAATATGGAAAAAAATTAAGCAAATTACACAAAACAAAGTGCTCAGAATAATAAAGATGCCCCTCTGCATCTCCCAACAACATCTACACGAAGAAACTAAAATTCTACCCATTGACAAACAGTTAGAAATGATAGGCACACATTTCATTGCCAAAACAATAACACGCCAACAATCCACGTTACAACGTACTTCTAATCCTGCACCTATCCTCATGAGCTGAACTACCCACTTCCAACACTACTATATAAACAACAAATTTTGAACAATATCCAACATCCTCAAAATAACACATGATACACAAAAACATATCCACACACTCTGCCCGAAAACTATTTGTAAAACAGACTATCTAACAATATACTAAATGAATAGAGTCTACCAGGAATAGCTCCTAGAATTCAAACTTTTTCCAAAACTATTCAATCATCGCTGGAAACATAGATGCGCTGTCCACCATCAAACCCTACAAAACTATAAACACTGATTTAATCAAAATGCCGTTTCTGGGTCGCACATGTTCAAATTGTAAACTGGGTCTGAAGCCTCTCACCTCCTTCTGATCTGTGTTGTTTTTAACTCTCAACCCCAGAGCATCTAGAACATTCCCTCAGCCCTGAAAGATCTATCGAGGTAGTGTAAGGCCCCACATTAGGTGCACAGGGGGTGAGAAAGCAAGAAAATAAAGTAAATATATACAGAAGAGCAGCAGTATATATATATATAGCATATATATATGCAGTATATATATATATATATATATATATATATATATATATATATATATATAGTATATATATATATATATATATATATATATATATATATATATATATATATATATTATTTAAATTATTTTTTAGATGAAATTAATGGGGAAATGATCAAGAACGGAAGAGATGGTATAGTTCCAATTGAGAAGGAGAGGGAGAGGAGAGGGGGCGGGGTGAATAAGTAAACTGTAGGGAATAGAGATAATTAGTTAATTGAATGTTTAGAAGATATACGCTGATATTTTGTCGAGAGTGTCGACTGAAGGACTGATTAGAAGAACAAGATACGTTTGAAGTGGTAGTGGACGTGTATCAAATTCACATTGAAACAAATGATTGAAAATGAGAGAAGAAGAATATATTGTATTGAGGTTTATGGATTTGCAGGAGACCGACCGAGGTGGTGTGGAGTACCTTAGAGGATTTACATTAGGGAAGCTCTCTAAGGCAGGTGGTGATATATGGTGTTGGTAGGCTTCCTTCTGAAATGGAATCAAAAGTATGTATGACGATAGCGAATAGTGTAAGAGTAAATGAGTTGGAAAGTATTGGGTTTATTAATAGCGGAGTGGAAGCAGAAAGATGTGTTATGTCTCCTGGTTATTTAATTTGTATATGAATGGGTTGGCCAAGAATTAGAGGTGTTGGTGGCAGGAAATGGTGTTAGAATGATGGAGAATGTAAGAGAGTGGAGGGTGCCCTACCCATTATATGCGGATGATTTTGTGTGTGGCGTAATCTGAAGATAGTTTGAGAGGATTTGCAGAGTAGAGATTTGTAAAGTTAAAGGAGGTTGGCCTGGAAAGTAAACGTAGAGCAGAGTAAGGTTATGGCTGTGAGTGAGGGTAGTCCTAGGTGTGAAGTTATGGGGCTGATGTGGTAGCAGCTGAATAAGTGTCTGAGTTTAAATATTTAGGATGTATGTTGAATGAAAAGGAAAGGGATGATGCAGAGTGTAGAAAGGTTGTGAATGGCAGGAAGGCAGATGGTGCAATTATCGTTGGTGGATGTAAGGGACTAAGTCTTGAGTGCAAGTGATTTTGCCATCGAGTGGTATATTGTTACCTAGCGTTAATGTTCAGAAATGAGACAATGGTCTGTACTAAGAGGTATAGATCTAAAGTACAAATGTGTTAAGATGGACAACCTTAGTGTGCTAGGTGGGAGAAGAATTGGATAAAATGAGGAATGAACGTATAAGAGAGTTGTGTGGTGTGAAGAAAGGGGGTAAATGAGAGAATTTATGAAAATACGTTAAGATGGTTTGGTCATGTGGAAAGGATGGATGATAGTCAGTTGGTTAAGAGGATGTATCTTGGTGAGTATAACTGGGAAGCGACCGGCTTCGAGACCGAAGAAAGTGGTGATTGAGTCATTTAAGCAATGCCTGGAGGGAGAGGAATGTAGTTTAGTAGGAGGGCGAAGAAAGGTGCATAGGGAACAATTACGGGTTTGTGAGTGGGTGTGCTTTGAGGCCCACCTGGGCCAAGGGATGAACCCCAAAATTCACAAGATGACATTGTGAGGGTCCGTAGAGGTCTCGTAAAGCTCAAGGGGGATGATTTTCTGGCTCTAAAAGGTATAATGGGGGCGGTAAGGCTGAGCTTTCTTCGACTTGCGTCATAATTTCTACTACTTCTGTTGGTGCATGTTGCGCACCATACTTCCAGTCTTGATAGATTATATATATATTATTATTATATATATTATATATTAGAAAGTATATTATTATTATATATATATATATATATATATATAACATATTATATATATATATATATATATTATTATTATTATTATATATATATATTATTATTATTATTATATTATTATTATTATATATTATTATATATATATATTATTATATTATATCATATATATTATATTATATTATATTATTATTATGTTATTATTATATATATATATATTATTATTATATAGTATATATATATATATATATATATATTATATATATTATATATATATATACTTCTTATATATATATATTATATAAATATTATTATTATTATTATAAAGAAATAGTTAACATATATATATATATATATATATATATATATATTACATATTATTATTAATATTATATAGATATACATATATATATATATATTATTATTATTATATATGTTATAAATATATACATATATATTATAATATATTATATTATATTATTATATAGATATACATATATATATTACATATTATATTACATATTATTACATATTTTTATTATATTATATAGTTAAGGTTACTCATATTATTATATATATATATACTATATTATTACATATTATTATTATATTATTAGATATATGAAGATGTTATTATCATATTATTGTTATTATTATTATATATATATTATTACATATTATTATTATATATATTACATATATATTATTACATATTATTATTATTAATATATTAATATATATACATATTATTATATATATATATATATATATATATATATATATATATACATATTTATTTATATATATATATATATATATCAAAAACATTACAATATTACAGTTAAATGTGAATTTGAAAATAAATTACCTGATCCAGGCCATACAATTTTTTTACATCCAAAATTAAGTTCATAACGACTCTCTTTCATCAATGGAGTTTTATTTATTATTTCTCTGATACTAACGTGACATTATCAAAAGGCATAGCATTTGCTGAGAGGTATTACCAGCATGAACTGTAATGTAATATAAAATTAAAAATTACCTCATACATCCCAAACACACATCATCATCAAATATATATATATATATTAATGTTATTGTTATTATATATATACATATATATATATATTATATTATTAATATATATTATTATTATTATTATTATTATTATATTTATTTTTATATTATATTATTATATATATATATATATATATATTACTATTATTATTATATATATATATATATTATTATACATTATTATAGTTATAATATTAGTTATTGTTATATATATGGCTATTGGTTATTATTAATATTATAAATATATATTACTATAGTTATTATGCTATTATATATATTAAGTTATATATATACATATTTTATTGTTACTGCTATTAACATTATTTTTAAATATATACATAAATATATAGAAGTATATATATATACATATATACATATTATTACATATTATTATTGTTATTATTATTATTATTAGTTACATACATACATATATTATTATTTCCATACACACATATATTATTATGCATATATATATATTGTTATTATTATTATATATTATTATATTATTATACATATTATTATTATATATATATATATTATATATATATATATATATATGTATTGATATATATTATATTATTATTATTTATATATATTATATATATTATTATTATATATATTATATATGATATATATATATTATTATATAATATATATATTGTTATGTTATACAAAATATGATTATTATCTACATATACATATATTATATATGAGCATATGATATTACATATATTATATTAGATATATATATACATATTTCATATATTACGTGACATGTTTAAAGTTTTAAGAGCAGCATAAAACATATTTATATAGTATTACATTTTATATATATATATTATGGTATATATATTATTATAAAGTTATTATTACATATATATTATTAAGTTATTTCCATACATGTATATTATTATTATTATTATTATTAGTTATTATTATATATATATATTATTATTATATATTTAATATTATATATATAATATATTATTATTATTATTATTATATATATATATATATATAACATATATAATATATATATTATTATGATATATATATATATATATATATATATATATGTAGTATATAGTATATTACATATAGTTATTATTATTACATATATACATATTATATATACATTTATTATTATTATATATATTATTATATATATATATACATATACATATATTATATATATATATATTTATTATTATTGTATTATTATTATTATTATTAATATTATTATATTTTTATATTATTATATATATATATACATATATATATATTATTATATATATGTTATTATTATTATTATTATTATACATATATATATTATATATATTATTATTATATATATATTATTAGTTATTATTATTAGTTATTACATATATATGTTATTATACATATATATGTTTTATACATACATGTATATATATATATTATTATTAGGCAGATATGATATTATTATGCCTATATATACATATTATTACATATATATTATATATTGTTATTATTATTATATTATTGATAATATATATATATATTATATACATATATTATTATTATATATATTATATATATTATATATATATATATATATATTATATATATATATATATATATTATGTGTTATATATATACATTATATATATTATATATTACATATTATATATATATATGTTATATATATTATATATATATTATTATATATTATTATTATTATATACATACATATATATATATATATATACATATTATTATTATTATATATATATATATATATATATATAAATCTATAATAGATTGGTCCAACTATAAAGGAAAAAATGTATTAAATTTCAGCCCATAAATAGTTTATGTATGATATAAAAATGTTTCTTCAATTAAAACCATTTATCAAATTGATTGTGTCGCATGTCAGTAGAACAGGTACTTCCACTTAGAGGTGACTTCAGTTGACGCATTTTTTAAAGTGGTTTCTCCGTGGCCGCTGCCGACGAGCATTCACCCTTGATGTTTCTCAACAACTGTGGTAGAATAAACTAAATGTTCTTCATTTTCATAGTTAGATGACAGTTAAAGTTTTGCATTAGTGAAATTGCCCCTTTCTTTCATTATCATTAACAACCTTTATTGTTTTTTTACATAACTATTCATAGCATTGTAGTCTTCTCTATTATTCCATTCTTCAGGATCCATTTGAAGAAATTCATGTGATGTGCTTCTTAAAAGAAACAGAGGCATCGTTTTAGTAACGAAATCTGCAAAGGTTTTTCTGATAAAGATTTATATCTGGAACAAGCTCAATTCTACCATTTTCCTTTTCTTCTGGTGGGACATCGTCATCAAAAAAATGTCAAAGGCATTCGATTCATTGAGGGGTACCACAAATGACCGGCACTAGGCTTTAGACCCAACTTCTTTTAGTTCTGTGTCCTCAATATTTTGAAGTTGTTTTTTAAATAATTTATATATATATATATATATATATATATATATATATATAGAAAGATACTCCCAAGTATTTTTTTATATATATATGGCATATTTGTCGATACTGTACTGTAACTAGTAAGGTTGTATTTCAATAACCTCACAAGCCTAGCGTAGTTCCATAACCTCTAAGTTTCCTGATCACAAACTGGTATAATAATGAAATTTAATTTAGGGTTACTAGGTTAGGTTAAGTTAGGTTGTTAGGTTAGGTTAGAGTTAGGATAGGTTAGGTTAAGTTATGTTACCTCAGTTTGATAAGTACAGTAAAAAAAATCTGGCCAGCCTATATATATATATATATATAT
>JABUQX010139955.1:0-12500 GCA_015478945.1 Trachelipus rathkii
TAGGCCAGCTCATTTAAAATCGCGCTCGTTTTTGGCTGTTAAGCGGTGCACAAGTTCTCTGATTTGTAATAAAAGTGTTCTATTTTCACTAAGTGTATATCATGATTCACCTTAACAAGTGGTATACATCAATACAAGACATTATTCGGTAAGAATCAAGGTCCAGGGGTAGAAGTTCATTCTTAAATAAAGAAAACCCAATGGATTTCAATTTTACACTTGTGCTACCCATTCACCATGTTATAGCACCAAACGTATTTTCATGACTACAAATGAATTACTTTGTATATGTAAACACACTGAAGAGTGGCTTACAGAATACTTTAATCCAAACTCAGCTTTAAACTGGTCCAAAACAGTTATTAACCAGAGCGAAGAAACCAACGATAAGCAACTTACTCTAGCATTTTATAAACATCAAAACATAATCAGTTTGGAAGTTAGATTATGGGAAAGAAATAATGAAACAGCCGTATTTGAACCTACATCATATGAATTCTACATTTCAGGCCTAACACTCTCCTGGAAATATATGTCAGAGAGGTCCGTAGGAGAATTGTTAATGCAGATGAAGAGACATATGATGTACTGGAGTTCCCAAGCCCAGTTTGTATTTCAACTCCCTGTCTGGCACCCAGGCTGATTATGATGTTTATAAATGCTAAGAAATGGTTGCTGCTGTTGAGTTTCTTCGCTCACGGTTGTAACTGTTTTGGGCAGTTTAAAAGCTTTGAGTTTGGTTAAGCCTATTCTGTAGCCAGCACTTCTTCAGTATGTTTATACTGCAAGTTGACCATCTGGCACTCATGAGAAAGCACGCTGTGCTGCTGGCATATTGGTGATGGAGCGCTTTGAATGAAAATTCAAATCCATTGGGTTTTCTTTATGCGCAAGAATGAAACCCCCCAGGGATCTTGATGTCCCACTGAGTAATGTCTTGTATTGATGTTGTACCTTTAAGGTAGTCTGATATACGCGAGGTAATAGAACACTGTACAAATCGAAGAACGTGCACACCGCTTAACAACGCTGGTATGTTACAAAAATGGTTGGTCGCTTACGCCTGCTCAAACGGGTTTAAAGAACTAAGTTAATTTTCATCCAATCACAGGTAAGGCTCAGGATATGAAAAAAACATGTTTTTACATACCTTAAAACCAAAAAGCGATAAAATAATTCTCGACCAATCACATGCGCGGTCATATAGAGATAAGGATTACTCCGTCCACTCACAGGAAAGGAAAGCATTTCCTTCTTACCTGCTTAAAGGATCTTACCGATCCAGCATGTTTCAGTTTGAAATATATTTATAAAAATAATAATAACATTGATTCTCGAATCTTGTCTATACTGGAATTACCTTTTGACCTGGTATTAGGCCTAAATCACCCTGGGGTACAAAAAGGTTTATCCTAAATTTAGGCCTAAAGTAGTTATTTCAACACATTTTACAGAAAGAGGTCAGTTTCATATCTGTAAGGAGTGCGCGTTGTTGTGTTTTCTCGTGTTGGATTGTCAATGTACATAGATAATAATAATAATAATAATAAAGAAAATCCGAATTATTTAAAAAACTTTGAAATATTTTTAGTTAACATTGAACGAATAATATAAATGTAAGTGAATAATTGTTATTTTTAAATAAAAACCTAGAATGATTTTAATAAAATACATGTTATGTTAACAGAGAAGAACTTATTTTGCTATTTTTGTACTTATTACATGGCTAAAGATGATGTAAAGCAGTAAGTCAATAGAACAAAACGTGGTATAGCTTGGTGTAGAGGGCTGCTAGGGTCTTGCCTTACTGATTTACTGATTTATTGCTTTAAGGTACGTAAAATATATGTTTTTAATAAAATTTCATAAAATTTTAGTAAAAATTATTTTAAAACTTGATAGTTATAAAATTTATAAACAAAAAGTATTAACAGTTAATAATAAATTCTTTGTTCAAAGATAATGATTGATTTATTATAGAAGTTTTAAGAAACTTTGAAATAATTTTAGTTATAATTGAATGAGTAATATAAATGTACGTGTTTAATTAAAACATAAAATGTTTTAATAAATTATACGTTATGTTCATACAAAAGAACTTATTTGATATGTTTAAACAGGGTGCGTGTGTGTGTGTGTGTGTGTGTGTGTGTGTGTGTGTGTGTGTGTGTGTGTGTGTGTGTGTGTGTGTGTGTGTGTGTGTGTGTGTGTGTGTGTGTGGGTGTGTGTGTTTTTCATGTTGGAATGTCAATGTACATAGATGATAATAATAGTCATGATGTAAATGAATAATTAAAAAACAAAATGTTTTTAATAAAATTTCATAAAATTTTAGTAAAAATTATTTTAAAACTTGATAGTTATAAAATTTATAAACAAAAAGTATTAACAGTTAATAATAAATTCTTTGTTCAAAGATAATGATTTATTATAGAAGTTTTAAGAAACTTTGAAATAATTTTAGTTATAATTGAATGAGTAATATAAATGTACGTGTTTAAGTGCATGTGTGTGCTTGTGTGTGTACGGGTGTGTGTAAGTGTGTATGTGGGTGCGTGTGTACGGGTGTGTGTGTGTGTGTGTGTGTTAAATAATAATAACAATAGGCATGAAGTAAATAACACTAAGTATAATAATAATAATAATAAAATAATAAAAATAAAAATAAAATAATAATAATAAAAATAATAATAATAAAAATAATAATAATAATAAAAATAAAAATAAAAATAATAATAATAAAAATAATAATAAAAATAATAATAATAATAATAATAATAATAAAAATAATAATACTAAAAATAATAATAATAAATAAAAAGTATTAAAACAAAAATAAAAAATATAAAAGAAAACATAATGTTAATAAATATATGAGTTAAAGCAGTAAAGCAGTAAAGCAGTAAAACAAAAGCCTACTAATCCCTTTGTTGCTAGGCAACAGCGTTATTGATTTACTGTTTTACTGCTTTAAGGTCTGTAAAGTATATGTTTTTAATAAAATTTCGTACAATTGTAGTAAAATAAAATGTTTATATATCAGACACTCTGGGATTTTCTTCTTACATACAATTTTTAAAAATTTATAAATTAAAAAGTATTAAAATAAAAAATATAAAAGAAAAAATAATGTTAGTAAATATATGATGTAAAGCATTAAAGCAATAAAGCAGTAAATCAGTAAAGCAGTAAAACAAAGCCTTACTATTCCCTCTGCTGCTAGGCAATTGAGCTATTGATTTACTGTTTTACTGCTTTAAGGTCTGTAAAGTATATGTTTAATAAAAATGTTTAAGTATGAAGTAAAATGAATGACTCATAGTATATTTGAAAAGAAATTTTTTGAATAGTTTACATTGATATCACAACTATGAAATATGTGTTAAATAATAATAATAGGTCTGTAATGAGTTACAGTTTTAGGATCGTAAAAATGTTTTTAATAAAAATGTTTTTAATAAAAATGTTTAAGTATGAAATAAAAATGAATGACTCATAGTATATTTGAAATGAAATTCTTTGAATAGTTTACATTGATATCATATTTTTCGTTCACGCGGTAATATTGCGCCTGCGGGCGCCCGCGGCGGTTACGCGCCTGCGGGCGCACGCGGCGGTTACGCGAAAATATTGCGCCTGCGGGCGCACGCGGCGGCGGTTACGCGGAAATATTGCGTCTGCGGACGCGCGCGGCGGTTTCGAGGCGGGACGCACCTGCGGGTGCGGGATTGTCTGTCTTTGCGCGGTGGGTGCATGCTGAGCCCTGGTGGTCCGCTTATGACCTAGGGGAAGACATCAATATCAGCGTTGTTCTATGATGTAGGGTAGGGTAGGTTAGAAAAAGCTAGAAAATGCTAACTCATAGTAGGAAGCATCCTAGCAACTTATAATATACACCAATCGATTCCTCATACCTTATAACATAGGGGTAGGCTCCAATATTATAGCTGTTTTATGATCAGGAAAGGCTAGAAAAAGCTAACTCATACTAGGACGCATCCTAGCAACTTGTAATATACACCAATCGAATCCTCATACCTTATAACCTAGGGGTAGACACCAATATTAGGGCTATTCTAGGCTCAGGGGAGGCTAACAGGCTTGAAAAACTGGCATTCAGGTGGCACTCACTTGGCACTCATTGGCACTCATTAGCACTCATTGGCACTCATTGGCACTCACCTGGCACTCACCTGGCACTCATCTAATACTCATAGAACACTAATAGAACACTAATAGACACTCCTTACGGTGATTGGGAACCATCAAATTTGAACCATCAAAGTTGAACCATCAATAAATCTGAGTCATCAAAGATGAACCATCAAAGTTGAACCGACAAAGATGACGTCATCAAAGATGAGTCATCAATAATGCTGTGCATTCAAAGTTGAACCATCAAAGTTGAGCCATCAAAGTTGAGCCATCAAAGCTGAGCCCCCAAAGCTAAGTCATTAAAGTTGAGGCATCAAAGTTGAGGCATCAAAGTCGAGGCATCAAAGTTGAGGCATCAAAGTTGAGGCATCAAAATATCAAGTATGTGTGTGTTTGTGTAAGTGTAAGTGTATATGAGTGAGTTTAAGTGTCTATGGGTGAGTGTAAGTGTCTATGGGTGAGTGTAAGTGTGTGTGGGTGTGGGTGTGGGTATCTGTGTGTGTGTGTTTGTGTGTGTATCTGTGTGTGAGTGGTGTAAGTGTCTATGGCTGGGTGTATGTGTGTATAAGTGTCATAGATGTATGTGTGTATAAGTGTCATAGTGTATGTGTGTATAAGTGACTGTAAGTGTAAGTGTCTATGGGTGAGTGTAAGTGTCTATGGGTGAGTGTAAGTGTCTATGGGTGAGTGTAAGTGGGTGTGGGTGTGGGTGTGGGTGTGGGTGTGGGTATCTGTGTGTGTGTGTGTATCTGTGTGTGAGTGTAAGTGTAAGTGTCTATGGCTGGGTGTATGTGTGTATAAGTGTCATAGTGTATGTGTGTATAAGTGTCATAGTGTATGTGTGTATAAGTGGCATAGTGTGTGTGTGTGTGTGTGTGTGTGTGTGTGTGTGTAAGTGTAAGTGTCTATGGGTTAGTGTAAGTGTCTATGGGTGAGTGTAAGTGTCTATGGGTGGGTGTATGGGTGTATAAGTGTCTATGTGTATGTGTGTATAAGTGTCATGGTGTGTGTGTGTGTGTGTATGTGTGTGTGTGTGTGTGTATCTGTGTGTGTAGGTGTGTAGGTGTGAGGTGTAAGTGATATATATATATATATATATATATATATATATATATAATATCTTATATATATATATATATATATATATATATATATATATCTATAAATATATATCAAACTTTCTCTATATATATATATATATATATATATATATATATATATATATATATATATATAACATATATATATATATATATATATATATATATATATATATATATATATATATATATATATATATATATATATATAACCTATAACATACCCTTACTTGAGCACGTGGCGTTTTCACGGGTTCGCAATATATATATATATATATATATATATAATTATAAAATTATATATATATATATAATATAATGTTAACTAATATATATATATATATATATAACTAATATATAATATGTAATAATATATAATATATAATAATAATAATAACTATCTAAGCAATAATATAAATATAATAATAATAATAATAATAATATCTAATAACAATAATATATATGTATATATATATATATATATATGTAATAATATATATATATATATATATAACTAATATATATATGGAACAGCAACAATAATAATAGTAACCTTAATATAATATGTATGCTATATATCTAACAATACGCCATATAAATCTGGATTTAATTTTGAAATGTTATATAGACTTTAAATAAAAGATACCTGTTTCTCAGATCTTAGCTTGGATCTGTGGGTTAAATACCCTGTACCTCCCAGAGTGGTAAGTGATCGAGTTGTACTTGGGTTTATATTTTGAATTATGACCCAAAGCCTCGGACAGGTAAAGACGGTAAGTCTTGAGTCAATAAGGACGGCTAAGAGCAGACGATAAGGAAGGGTGGAAAGTCGTGAGTCATGGCCGGGTGTGTGTGTGTGTGTGTGTGTGTGTGTGTTCAAGTTAGGATAGATACATACATGCGTTCAAGTTACGGTAGATACCTACATGCGTTCAAGTTAGAATAGACACCTACATGCGTTCGAGTTAGGAAAGATACCTACATGCGTTCAAGTTAGGGCAGGTACCTACATGACCTCATGTTAGGACAGTTCCTTACCCGAGGTACAGCGGCAGGTACCTACAGGGGGCTCGACTTAATCCCTCACCAACCTTCATGAAAGGTCAATTTCAAGCCTTGATACGGCATCAAGGTCAGAAATATCAAGGTCAAAACATGTATGTGTGTGTGTGTGTTCAAGTTAGGATAGATACATACATGCGTTCAAGTTAGGGTAGATACCTACATGCGTTCAAGTTAGAATAGATACCTACATGCTTTTAAGTTAGGAAAGATACCTACATGCGTTCAAGTTAGGGCAGGTACCTACATGACCTCATGTTAGGACAGTTCCTTACCCGAGGTACAGCGGCAGGTACCTACAGGGGGCTCGACTTAATCCCTCACCAACCTTCATGTAAAGTCAATTTCAGGCCTTGATACGGCATCAAGGTCAGAAATATCAAGGTCAAAACATCAAAACGGGGGCTACGCCCCTAAAGGGTGGCCAAAACTAGGGGGGAGACATGTACGACGGTTGCTACGCAACCGTCTGGTGCACCCCTTCTCCGAAGGGGTGCCAAAAATACCCTCAGGAAACAATGTGGCAAATAATCGATACAGTATCGATATCCAAAAATATCGATATTTTTACCGATATCTCGTAGTCCGATATCCCGTTGTTGCTACTTGCTAGGTCTGAGAAGAATTGATAAAATGAGAAATGAACTTTAGATCTATACTTCTTATTCCAGACCATAGTCTCACTACTATACAATAACACAGGTAACAATACCCTCATGCAAGACCCTAGCACTCCAGACTTAGTCCTTTTACATTCACCAACAATTTAATTGCACCAGCTACCTTCCTGCCATTCACAACTTTCCTACTACACTCTGCATCATCCGTTCCCTTCTCATCCAACATATACCCTAAATATTTAAACTCAGACACTTGTTCCAGCTGCTCACCATCTAACATAACTTCACACTGAGGACTGTCCTCACTCACAACCATAACCTTACTCTTATCTACGTTTACTTTCAAACCCCTCCTTTTACACACCCTGCCAAATCTCTCTACCAATCCTTTCAAACTCTCGTCAGATTCGCCACAAAGAACCAAATCATCCGCACATAATAGGTAGGGCACCCTCCACTCATCTCCATTCTCCATCATTCTAACATCATTTCCTGCCACCCCCACCTCTAATTCTTTCATAACCCCATCCATATACAAATAACCAAGGAGACATAACACAACCCTGTCTCACTCCGCTATTAATACTAAACCAATCACCTTTGACACCATTATTCTTACACACGCCTCACTATCCTCATACATACTTTTGATTCCATTCAGAAGCCTACCACCAACCCCATATATCACTAACAACTGCCATAGAGCTTCCCTATTAACCCTATCATACGCCTGTTACAAATCCATAAAACCTGAATACAATTTATTCTTCTTCTCCCTAATTTTCTCAATCATTTGTTTCAATGTAAAGATTTGATCCACACATCCTCTACCACTCCTAAACGCACATTGTTCTTCACCAATCAGTCCTTCAGTCACTCGACGCACTCTTTCGACTAAAATACCAGCATATATCTTCCCTACAACACTCAATAAACTAATTCCCCTATAATTTCTACAGTTCCCCTTATCTCCCTTACCCTTATATTAGGGTACTATTACTGCTCTCATCCAATCCCATGGGATTATACCCTCCATAAACGCTTTATTACACAACTTCCAAATCCAATCAATCACGATCTTGATCATTTCACTAGTAATTTCATCTATACCTGCAGATTTACCATTCTTTAACTTTCTCACTCTACCCATTACCTCCTCCTTGCTAATAACCTCATCCCAAAATACATATTCCTTCTTGCATCATCAAACCCACACACATTCACTATCACCTCTTCATTACTGCCAAAATTATGCAGATTCTCGAAGTGTTCTTTCCACACTCCCCTCACATCCTTTTCATCAGTTACAAAAGCACCATCCCTATTCATTATTCTAAGCAGGTTCCCCTTATTCTCATTCTTAACCTTTCGCGCTTCCTTCCAAAAGAGCTTCCTATTCCCTTGTAAGTTCCCATTCATCCTCCTTCCAAACTGTTCATTTACCTCTTCTTTTCTCCTACGTATGCACCTTTTAGTATTTCTTTTTTCCTCCTTATATAATTCCAAGCATCTTTCTTTTGAAACTTCATCATTTGCTTTTAGTACATTCAACCACGCTTCTTTTTTACCTTTAACCGCTTTCATCACCTCTTCATTCCACCATTCGCTGTTAACATTCTTACTTCCTACTTTAGCACATCCACATACTTCTTTTGCACTGCTAACAATTACTTCCTTCATTTGCTCCCAGATTTGTACAGTTTCAACTTGTTCACATTCAACTGATTTACCTGTGAGCGCTCTTACATACTTATCCTTATTACCTTGTTCACTTAACTTCTCACTTAATTTTACCCACTTCCTTCCGTATCACCTTCCTCTCCATCCAAGCCCCCACTAATTTAATTTTACATAGAACGACATAATGATCCGATAATCCCATTCCTAAACCCCTCACTGATTTAACATCCAACACATACTTCAACATCTCCTTCTTCACCAACACAAAAAGACCCCGGTCACTGTTACTCAGCTACGCGGAGTCCAGTGTTTCGAATCCCGCTGATGGAAAGTAAAATTTCCTTTGACTCATTATTTATGGTGGCTGGCCTTTGTACTCAGCAATTATGGGATGAGAAAACCGTGAGCTTTAAAAACTATTCTTGAAGCGTTCTTTTTGGGAACGTGGATGGCTTAGTGGATAAAGCTCCCGGTCACTGTTACTCAGCGACGCCGAGTCCAGTGTTTCTAATCCCACTGATGGAAAGTAAAATTTCCTTTGACTCATTATTCTTATATATATATATATATATATATATATATATATATATATATATATATATATATATATATATATATATATATATATATATATATATATATATATATATATATATATATCATATATATATATATATATATAATATATATATATATATATATATATATATATATATATATATCAGCTCAGTGGAAAATTACAAGTGCAAAAATGAAATTAAACCATAGTTGAGAAAATTTGTGTCCCGATACAAAACGTTTGAAAGTCTACAAAATCAAAGGAGCTAAGGAAAATGAAAGAAGAAAGGTTGTTCCAAACATTACCAATAAAGTTTATGTAGGAATGAAAGTAGAGATTAAGTCTAAGATGAGAGCGATGGTCAGAATACGAACAAGACTGCGCGGCAAGTAGAGTCCCACGAGCTCTCTTTCAAAGGTTCAAAGGAGGTGCTTTACAAATAGAGAATTCGAAAGACTCTTGTAATAGTCGGGGAGAACAGTGTTGCAGCAGTGATAAAATCTTTTTTTTTTCCTTTTTAAGAATTAAAACGAACCAAATTCAAGGCAAGAGCTAGTAGGGTTAAACAAGAATGAATTACCTCTATCGGATTGAGTATTGTGCATGAGTTACCAAGAAAGATGAACACGTCAAAGAAAATTTAGTAATTTTCTGCTGCCAAGAACCTTAAACGCTTTTTGCGATCTTTATGATCTACGTAAACAAAGTAGCTGTAATAAATACTTACTGAAATGAAAATTTATTTTTTTTTTTTTTTTTTTAACCTACAGGAAAGTCAAATTGCAAACTGTAATCAACTTACAACTTGGCTTGTTTTCTACAAACCTGTAACCTGCTTTGGATACAAACTAAATACAAGTCAACTAATGGACCAACCATTCAACTATGTATTTTTCTATGAATTAAATTAAATAAAAATTTATAAAACAAAACCTATTCCCTTCACTTAGACCAATAATTACTACGAATTCTTCATTTACTTTTCCTGGGTATGTTCTCTCTCCCTAAAGGGGTTGCAAAATATATATCTCTGAAATGTGAGTTTCATGAATTCTTATTAAATAATCCCTGACATGACTATTAAACAAATAAGCATACTTTTACTAAGCAGAGGTGCGATAATCTCTTTGCTTCTCTTACTGACCATAAAGTCTGGCTTCTTATGTAGCGAGTATCCCTTTTTTTCTACTAATTCCACCTTAGATGGTTCTGGTATTTCTTCTCCAAAACCTTTTCATTCCGTATGATAGGTTCTATAAAGTCATGACATTTATAAATGTGAGAATGGCAGTGAATAGGTTGGCATATCAACCCATATTTTGAGAATGACAGTGCATAGGATGACATTCCAACCCATATTTTGAGAGTATGTGCTCTTGATATGGCACATGTTCTCGTTAAACTCTATTCTTTATGCCTTAACACTAACACTCTTCCTCGGTGTTGGGAACGCGCGAATATCCAGCCAGTTCCGAAGAATGGTGGTATCTCTTAAGCATTTAAATATCGCCTTATAGCTCTTACCAGTATTCCGTCTAATATTTTGAATCTTTATTTAACTCCGATCACCAGTATGGCTTTAGATACTCGAGGTTCACTTTCCTATCATACTAATCAATGGTTCTTTGAGCTTAGGGAATACAGAGCCTTTTGCAAAAGCGATCTAAATTTCCAAAGCTTTTGACCGGGTATGGCATGCGTTTCTGCTTCCAAATCTCCCCCCCTTCTTTGGTGTTTCATCATCATTTACTCAAACAGGTCTAGTTTTCTATCAAATCGTTCCATATATGCAGTTGTTGATTGAGCGACATCTCCTCCCTACTCTGTCAATTGTGATGCCCCCTCAGAGCTTTGCTTATTTATGTTGTAACTACCTTCTCGGTTGTTCTTCCTACTTTATTCTTCCAATTCTGACAAATAGATACTTCATTCAATTTTGTGAATTTCAACTCTTTTAAAAACTCAATTTCTTTATACCTGCCTCTCAAATACACTACCCAACATTCAACTCTTTCAATGGCTCTACCGTCTTACGTGTTGAAAACATAAACATTCCTCTTCTCAAAATAAATAACAATTTATCTTGAACACCTCAAATCACAACGGTTGTTAAAATAAATTATAGTGCTGCTCAGATCTCGAGAATTCTTTCCTTCCGCACAGTTACTCCAATTATATAGGGGTTTTATGAGCTCTCGTATAGTACCGTTCTCACATCTAGGGGAATCCAATTATACTCATCTTTTAGATAGTGTTGAGTCTAAGAATAAAAGTCTAATAAACTCTTCCTTATTCTCTAATTCTTTTGACCCTTTATCTTTGTGCGGAGAAGTTGCCGATCTTTCTCATTTTTATATGAATTACACAATGGCAGGTGAGTGTGCCAAGGAATTATTTACTCGAACTCCACCACTGTTGCAACGCCCTCGTAGCTCGAGTGTTGAGATCGGAAATATTAGGCTTGTGTGTTGTGATACCTGTTAGCTTTCCAACTACATTTGTTGTACGAAAAGTACGATTAGTGTATAATGAATATTCAAGAAAAAAAATCTTTTACCATCTATAAGAATGAAGTCAGAGAAATCAAATGGATTGGGAATGATGTACTTATAGGGCGATCAAGAGCATGTGTAGATTCCTTAATTAATTGTTTCAGATCGTTAACAATACTGAACGATTTACTCTCTCTCTCCCGTCACGATCAGTAAGAGAAGTTCAACCACCCAGTGTATTGCACGCGAATCCCGTAAATAGAGGAGAACAACACATAGCTGAGAAAATGTAACAGTCTCGTAAGAAATTAAAAAAAGGCTTACTGGAAAATTTTTGTGCTGTTTGGAGTATAGTAGCATTAACACAAGATTATTACAGCAGATGGAAGAGATTTTAAGCATTAGAAAATCGGTAAGGAGATTGAAGGTCACCGAGACTTTTTACCATGTTATTGTTTGTGTAGGTGCAGACTATAATTTCAAAAAGCAAATTACGAAAAATGTTGAAGTTGGATATATTGATATCGTTAGAGAACGATTCGTTTGATATCTGATCTCAGGTAGAAGTTGTAGGTTAGAATGAGAGTTATGGAGTGGTGTTGATATTTCGCAGACAAGAATATAACGCTTAAGCCATAGATGTTGGCAAAGCATGTAAAAAATCCACGTCATCACCCATGTTCACTCAATGGTATCATTCTGATAAACAATCACCAACCAGTTTTTCAGATTCCAACCTACCAGTCAGCATTAAGAGCTATATTTAAAGATGTTAAGTTTTATTAAAATACTTTAAAAGATAATATACCACACCTAGTATTAAGATAATGAA
>JABUQX010139955.1:15000-20000 GCA_015478945.1 Trachelipus rathkii
TTCTATATATATATATATATAATATATAATAATAATAATAATAATAATAATAATCCGGATTTTTAATATATTGTTTTGTTAGAATTTTATGCAAATTTTTAAATGAAAAAAAAAAAAATTCAGGGCTTATAAACTGATAGTTTCTTAATCAATGATTATGAAATTTTGACATTGAAGACTTCAATCATACTGCATTGTGTTTTTTGTAAGGAAGAAATTTTTCAGTGGTGCATTTTTTTTTCAAATTAAATTTTTGAGATTTAGATATGCTATAAAAAAAATGGATATTTCATATTTTAGGCAATCAATGTGAGAAAATTGTAATACCAAATAAGCCAAATAAACCACCAAAATGTGTCTCAAATATCTGAAAATTTGAAGGTCATTTGGTAAAAAGGGGAAAAATAGAAAGAAAGAAGAAATTCATGAAAGGAAAATATGCCAATATAAAACTGAGAAGAACTCAAAATATCAAAAATTTCAATTACCATTTTTTTTTCTAAATTTTTTCAAGATTGATTTCAATTAGAATTTTTTTTTTCTAAATTTTTGCCACATTGGAAATCCTTTCTCAAATTTCAAATGTCATTCTTCGAAAATAAGTTGTTCAGACTTGAATGAGGGCTTATGAAATGACTAGAAACAAGATTATTTGGAATGATTGGGGTAGATATTTATTGTGGTGTTTGTTCATCAAAATCGGATTAAAAATAAAGATTTTTAGATTTGTGTTTACAAAAAAAGGAGACTCACCTTAATTTCCTAGATCATTTGCTTTTTGTTAAGATTGCATCAAGAATGTTAAGACTGTTTCAAAGGGCAGCAGAAAATTAAATTGATCATAAAAACAAAAACAATAATATAACAATTTTCTGCACAGTTATAAAAATCATATTATTTTAGAACTACTTGAAAGGTTTCCGCAACAAATCCAATTCTGTTTTCGGGTATTTTCTTCTAAAATCTTGAACAGCTTAAGAAGAAATTGCTTTAATGAATTTATTAATAATATTTTAAAACTGTCAGATATATTAGCAAAGCTCAATTACATAAAAGAAAATCAAATCTTTTATAGAATTGTTTTTTGATCTTCATCCTTTGTTATTTAATTGGCGTTATTCCTCTTTCTGCTGAATCGTTAACAACTTGAAAATTTCTTATTATATGTTTTGTCCATCTTTGTAATCTGCTAGATCCTCCCATTCTTTTGAATATTTTAATAAAAATTATGTTGATGTATTGAATCTTGTAAATAAACCGCGAATATTTACTTAATAGCTTTATTATAATTTGGTTATCATTATCTTCTTAAAATGTAGCAACATAATCTTTTCTTAAAATATAGGTTTTCGAAAAATCTTCAGAAATACCATTATATTCCTTGTCTTCATGTGAAATAATTTCTTGCGGCCATTTTCATTCTATCTTCCTCGCAAATTCTTTTGGCGAATAAAAGTAAAACGCACATTCGTCATTAAGATAAAATAAATGATTAATAAATTTGGAAATAGCAGCATCACCTATCATTTAATAGATTTCTTTATTAGTATTTCTTTACTCTTATAGAGTCCTCAAAAATCTAATGTCATTTAGCGGCCCTTGAACAGCATCTGAACATTGGAATCAATAAATTACGTAACATTTTATTATAAATGTTTAGTTGAAATAAAGATTGTTCTTCGTGATTTATTAGTGCGAATACTTTACTAAATAAAAAAATTTTAAACTATAAATGGCTTTGGAGTTTGGCCATCGATCTTGCTAAATGATATGCGCCTAATTTTTTAAATTTTATTCCATCTGTTGCAATTTAACCTAAAAATATAACAATTAGCTCAAGGAACTCATAGTCATCTCCCCTGAACAAGTATAACAATGTTTCCTGTGCAAAATTTAAATGCCCTTTATCTTTAAGTATTTCTTCAATCTCAGGATTAGCAATACCGGAAACATAATTGTTAACATTGATTTCTATACAATTGAGTTTAAATCTTTTGAACAGCTTAATATCTGACCCTAAAATTGTTATTTTACTTTTAGCAAAACATTCAGCTAAAACGATTTCTGATGTATGATGACGGCAACCAAAAAATAAAATGCTACATTCAAGTTGCTTTTCTATCAGTATGCAAACTCCGTTCAGTTGGCCGGTACTTGATGCAGTTGTATCAAACACAAAGGCTTGCACTTTTTCCGATAATGCCTAATTTTCTAATGTTTTATAAGCATCTGCAGCTACTTCTCTCCCTGTTATAACAGGTATATTTGGAATTGCTAATAACTGTTCTATGACCTGAAAGGTGTCACCTGGTTAATCAATTGCAGCATGCTGATATTGTTAGTTTTGTATCCCAGTAAATGGTTACAGTATTTCCATTTTTCTTAATGTTTTCACTATACCTTTTCTAATATAAGTTTGGTTAATCATATACTCAAAGGAATCTAAAGAGGGGGCATCGATAAAATATGTTGATAAATAACCTACATCCCCTTAACTTTGGCGTTTGTCTAAAGTTGCCGCCAATTGTAGTGAAAATTTCTTTCCGTGTCGTAATCGCAGTAAGAGACTTTTACCTTTTGACGAAATTGTGTGAATCATATGTATACATGGAATGCCAGAGGAATAAATGATGAGGAGAAGAGGAGAAAGGTGATGGATGTAATACTTTCTTCAAACACCAGAATACAAGCGTATTCATTAGCATACAAGAGTTGGTGTAGGTAGAGATGGTATCGAAGTGAAAAGTGTGATTGACTTTGTGTTGGTGAAGCAATGAGAGACGCTGAAGCATGCTGATTGTTAAACACTGACAATTTGACGAGATTGATTTGGATCAAGATATATAGATGATATATAACATATAACATGATATGATATGGTGATATTGATATATATGCATAGATATATATAGATATGATATAGCAGCAGTATGGTTATATATATATATATATTGACATAATATATGTTATATATTATTATTATTATTATTACATATATACATATATTATTATATATATGACATATATATTATTATTATTATTACATATTACATATTATATTATTATATATATATTATTATTATTATATATTATTATTATTATTATATTATTATTTTATTATTATATATATATATATATATATTATTATATATATATATATAGACATATATATTATGAAAGATATATATATATATATATTATTATTATTATTATATTATTACATATTATTATTATTATTGCATATATACATATATTATTATTATTATATTATTAATATATATTATTTTATATATATATATATACATATTATTATTTTTCCATATATTATTATTATTATTATTGTTGAAGATATACATATTATATTATTATTATTATTATTATTATTATTATTATATTATTATTATACATATTATATTATTATATTATACATATTATTATTATTATTATTATTATATATATATATTATATATATATATATATATATATATATATATATATATATATATATATATATATATATATATATATATATATATATATATAATTTTACAAATGCTTTAGGTGAATTTTTTTTTTTTGCCTAGGGCGGAATGAATGGTTAAGAGGGCCCTGATTATGTTTTATGTAGGTTTAATTTAGTGGTTGCTTGGATAGAGAGGAAAGAGATAAGGAGGAAGTGGGAAAAATTAAGAGTAAGAAGTTAGGTGAACATGGTTATAAGAATAAGTATTTAAGAGCGCTTGCAAATAAATCTGTTGAATGTGAACAAGATAAAACTAAGCAAATCTGAATGCAATGAAAGAAGTCTTTGTTAGTAGTGCAAGAGAAGTAAATGGTTGTGTTAAGTAATAATTAAGAATGTCAACATTGAGTGGAGGAATGAAGAGGTGATGCAAACGGTTAAAAGTAAAAAAGAGACATAGTTGAACGTGTTAAAAGTCAATTAAGAGGTCTCAAAAGTTAGATGTTTGGAATTATTTAAGAATAAAAAAAAGGAAGACTAAAAGTTGCATACGTAAGAGAAAAAATGAGGTAAATGAACAGTTTGGAAGCAGGGTGAATGAGGACTTACAAAGGAATGTGAAGCTCTTCTGGAAGGAAGGGCGAAAGGTTAAGAATGAAAGTAAGGGGAATTTTTATAGAATAATGAAAAGGAATGGTGCTTTGGTAACTGAAGAAATGGATGTGAGGAGAGTGTGGAGGTAACACTTCGAAAATCTGCATATCATTGGCAGTATTGAAGAGGTGATAGTGAATGTGTGTGAGTTTGATAGTGAAAGAAGAAATAGGTATTTTGGAGTTTAGGTAGTTAGTAGGGATGGAATAATAGGTAGAGTAAGAAAGTGGAGGAATGGTAAATCTCCAGGTAAAGATGGAATTACTGGTGAAATGATCAAGAATGGGGGTGAATATGGTGATTGAATGGATTTAGAAGTTGTGTAACAACGGATGGAGGGTATAGTTCAGAGGAATTGGAGAGGAGCAGTGATAGTACCCTCATATAAGGGTAAAGGATATAAGGGGAACTGTAGGATCTATAGGGGAATTAGTTTATTGGAGAAGAGCAGTAATAGTACCCTTATATAAGGGCAAGGGGGATAAGGGGAACTGCAGAAACTAAAGTTTATTAAGCGTTGTAGGAAAGATATATGCTGGTACTTTGGTTGAAAAAGTGTGTCGAGCAACTGAGGGACTGATTAGCTAAGAACAAGGTACATTTAAAAGTGGTAGAAGATGTGTACTGTAGATCAATTTTTTATATTAAAACAAATTATTGAGAAAGTGAGAGAGAGAAGAAGAATAAATTGTATTTAGGTTTCATGAACTTGCAACAGGCGTAATACAGGATTAATAGGGAAAATCTGTGACATGTTTTAGTGAAATATGGTGTTGGTGGTTGGTTCCTGAATGGAATCAAAAGTATGTATGACGGTAGTGAAACGTATGTTAGAATAAATGGAATTGAAAGTGATTGGTTTGATATTAATATCGGGGTAAGG
>JABUQX010139955.1:30000-40628 GCA_015478945.1 Trachelipus rathkii
TGTTATATTATTATTATTATTATTATTATTATTATTATTATTTTTATTATTATTATGATTATTATTATATTATTATTATTATTATTATTATTATTATTATTATTATTATTATTATTATTATTATTATTATTATTATTATTATTATTATTATTATTATTATTATTATTATTATTATTATTATTATTATTATTATTATTATTATTATTATTATTATTACAAATATTGTTTGGTTATGCAAAGTAATGTTGGATATTATGTTAACAGCTGATGGTGAGTTAAAACTTTGTTTTGTTAGTATTTATTCGTAGTTTATTATGATAGTTAGGTAATGATATTAATGTTAAGTTAATATTGATATGTTATATATACGATAAAAAAAATTATGGCTAGTATAAGTATTGTAGGGTAATGTTGGCTTATTTCTCATTGATATGTAGGAAACTTTGTCAATATTAGCAATTTATTTGTACTTAAAGTATGTTAAACTTGTTATGATAAATTATGGTTTTAATTCAGTTAATTGATAAGTTAAAACTTTATTTATTCTTCTAAAGATTTAGAAAAAACAAAATGTTTCTAACAAAATTTTATGTTTATACAAAGAACTTACTTTTATGTTGTATTAATAATAGTGTTTGTGTATATGATGTTAATAATATTTTTATTACAGATTTTGTTTTGGTAATGTAAAGTAATGTTAGAGATTGCTATGTTGACAGCTCTTGATAAGTTAAAAGCTTTGTTATACAAGCAGATTATTCGTATTAAGCTATGTTACGCTTGTTATAGCTTTGTTATGCAAGCAGTTTTTTCGTATTAAGGTATGTTAGGCTTGTTTGACCAACAAGTCATGATATAATAAATGTTTGTCAGATATTGTTAAATATTGCTATGCTAATGTTAATATAACATTGATATATGATTATTTGATATTATTATGCTATAAATATAAAAAGAATACGAGATTTAGTAAAAACATAAGATGTTTTTAAAAAAATTATGTTATGTTCATACAGAGAACTTATTTAAGATGTGTTTATACAAAAATAAAATTTAAATGGGACTTTAATCAATTAATCAATATAACAGGTATGGAAAAGAGGGATGAGATGGGGGTTTTGATTTATTGATTAATTGATCTATTGATCTGTTGATCAATTGATTTATTGATTAATTGATATTTTTACGTCATAAACATTAAAAGAATGAAAGATTTAGTAAAAACATAAAATTTTATATCATGTTCACACCATTAACTTATTTTTATGCTGTATTAATAATAGTATTTGTGTTAATAATAATATTTTTATTACAGATTTTGCTTTGGCAATGTATGTAATGTTTGAGATTGCTACGTTGACGTCTGTTGATAAGTTAAAACATTGTTATGATACCAATTATTCATAGTTATGTATGATAGATAGGCTAGGTTATGATATACTATAGATGTGTTAGGTATTTATGATACGTTATGTTCTTAGTTCAGGCAATGCTATATTAGCTTTATTGATGCTAAAAACTTTGTTATGTTATTAGTTTATTCGTACATAAATTTTGTTAGGTTTTGTTGTGATACGTTATGTTCTTAATTCAGGTAGTGCTATGTTAGCTTCGTGGATAAGTTTAAACTTTGTTATGGTAGCATTTATTGATGCTAAAACTTTGTTATGTTAGCAGTACATTCACACTTATGATATGTTAGGTTTTGTTATGATATGTTACGTTCTTAGTTCAGGTAGTGTTATTTTAGCTTTATCGATAAGTTAAAACTTTGTAATGTTAAAATTTATTCGTTTTTGATCAGTATTATAGATAAGTTAGGCTATGATAAACTTTTGTTAGGTTTGTTAAATATTACTATGCTAATGTTAAATTAATATTGATATGTCATAGATATGTTAGAAATGTGGGTTTAGATTAAGTTTTGACATAATGTTAGCTACTTTACAGTTGCAGAGAGAGTAAGTTGTTACACGGCAACGTTGATGGGTGGGAACTTTGTTAATGCTAGCAGTTTATTCGTACATAAGGTATGTTAGGCATGTTATGACACGTTATGTTCCTAGTTCAGGTAATTATATGTTAGCTCTACTGATGTTAAAACTTTGTTTATGTTGACAATTATTAATAATTTTACGCAATGTTCATACAAAGAACATACTATTTATATCATGTTATACAAATATTGGAGTTTGAATATAACTATTTACTCAGTCAATGGATAACTAATGGTATGTATGGGAGAGGTAATATGGAGTTTGATTATTAATTGATATTTTTACGTTATAAAATATAAAAAGAATAAAAGATTTTAATAAAGACATAAAGTTTTTGATAAATTATATGTTACGTACATACAAAGAACTTATTTTTATGTAATGTTTATACAAAGAACATATTTTACGTTATGTTTAGACAACGAACTTATTTTTATTATATTTATACAAAGAATTTATATTTTTATGTTTTTATACAACAAGCTTATTTTTTATATTATATTTGTACAAAGAACTCATTTTCTTATGTTTATACAAAAAACATGCTTCCATATTAAATTTGTACGAAGAACTTATTTTTTTATGTTATTATAAAAAGAATTTCAAAGTATGACGTAAAGCAGTAAAACAGTAGCGCATAGCCTATTAGTAGAGGTGGGGTGGGTTGAGGTGTTTGCGTTATTGCTTTACTGCTTTAGAGTCAATAAAATATATATTTTTAATAAAAATTTAATGAAAATTTCAATAAAAACATATGTTTTATAAATTTTTAAAAATAAATAAAATTTTATGAATGAAAAGTTTTAAAATAAAAATTTTTTAAATAAATATAATTTTATAAATAAAACTTTATGAATGAAAAGTTTTAAAATAAAAAGTTAAAGAAAAATGAATAAAATTTTAAAAAATAAAGTTTTAAAAAAAATTCATAAAATCAGGAACTTTAAACAAAATAAAACATAAAATAAAAATTTAAAATAAATAAATAAAAATTAAATTATTAACGTAGAATAATATTTTTAAAATATTAACTTAACAAAGGAATATAACTTGTAAAATAAATAAGAATTTTAAACAAAATAAAACATAAAATTATAAAAGCTTTAAACAAAATATATATGCAGAAATAAAAACAAAATAATAAAAGCTTAGCAAGCAAAATAAAACTTTTAAAATAAATAAATTGATATAAATGTAAAAATAAAACTTATAAAATAATAAAAATTTAACAAACAAAATAAAACATAAAATAAATAAATAAATCAATCAAACAAAATATAAATGTAAAAATAAAACTTAAAAAATAATAAAAATTTAATAAAAAATAATAAAACATAAAATAATAAAAATTTAATGAACAAAATAAAACATAAAATAAATAAAAAAAAATTTAAACAAAGTAAATAAAAAACTTTAAACACAATATAAATGCAAAAATAAAGCTTAAAAAAGAATAAAAACTTAACAAACTTATAAAATAAATAAATAAGACTTTAAAGAAGATATAAATGTTTCTTCTTGCACAGGCATAATGGTTAAGGAGGCATTCAAAAAGTTGAGAGATATATATATATATGTATATGTATATATGTATATGTAATAATATGTAACTGCTGCTATGTTATGTTAACTCTGCTGCTCATGTATGCCTCAACTCTTTCTTTATGTATGCTCAACTCTTTGTAAATAATGTATGTATGTATGTATGTATGTAATATGTAATAATGGAAGTAAAGTTGGAGCAAAATTAAAATAAAGACTTTAGGCCCGCAATGCTCAGGTGCAAAGATAAGTCAAATTTCCTCCATCCATTTCCTCTCCTGTCCATCATTTCTCTCTCTCTCTCTCTCTCCTCTCCTCTTATATATATATATATACTCTCTCTCTCTCTCTTCATATATATATATGCTCTTTCATATGCTCTTTCTTTCTCATGTGTGTGTGTGTTTTATATATTATATATATATATATATATATATATGTATGCTGTAGCATATATGTATATATGTATATGTAATATGTATGTATGTAATATATAAATATATATAAAATGTATGCTTAACTGTAGTCTGTGACTTGAAAAGCCAGCATGCTTATGTAACAACTTATGTATGTGTGTGTGTGTGTGTATGTATGTGTGCAGAGGAACAGAGAGATAAATTAAGGGATTACTTAGGATGACATGAACATATGGAAATGATGATCTGTCATCAATCCCTGAGAACTGTCTTTATCCACTGATACACACGAGGAGAGAGTATGAAACTGAAATATCTCACTTTGTATATCCATCTCCTTATTAGATTACATTCGTCTTCCGTAACCTGTGATTAGACATAATAGACCAACCATCGCATCGTATTGCAGTGACGTTATTCATTGTGATCTCATAATAATAAGAGCTCAGTTGTGATATACCTTTTAGTGCGTGAGCATGGACTTCAAAAGATCTGATATTTTTTTTGAAAATAGAATGAACGCTGAAACTAATAAGTTGCTTGTGTTATGGTTATGAGTTAAAATAAGTTACTTATAGAAATAAAAGAAAGCCCGCACATGTTAGAGTCGAAACAATCATGTGTACAGTAAGATGAACGTTCATGTAAGTAACATCGGATCGGATCAGATGAGATCGGACCAAATTAGATCCGTCTGTCGGTCAGAAACATATTTTTTGACATCAATATTGTGTTTTTAAGTGCCTGTTTGCTAGCTCAGCGCCGCACTCTCACCGGCACCGACACCGACACCGGCACCGGAACCGGCACCGGGTCCTGCTCATTGATCCGCAACATGAGCTTCCTCAGTATCTGAATTCATCTCATTCCTCCTCCGTTTTCTTCTCATATCCATTCCATGCATTTCTTCTTTTTTTCTTCTGGTGGTCATCAAACACCCTTGAGAGTTCTGAAACCCTCAAAATCGAGTACTACGGGCTCGTAAACATGTTTGTTGCTAGATTTCAACTACGGATCCGACTTCGGTTCAGTGCTCCGCATCATATCTCTTCTCAGTCTCATCATTCTTCTGTTTCTTTCTTCATCATTCCCCCATCTTCCTCTGATATGCATTTCATGCGTTTGTCCTTTTTTCTTCCGGCTCCGGCTCCGGCTCCGGATCAG
Source organism: Trachelipus rathkii (assembly GCA_015478945.1). Classification (NCBI taxonomy): domain Eukaryota; kingdom Metazoa; phylum Arthropoda; class Malacostraca; order Isopoda; family Trachelipodidae; genus Trachelipus; species Trachelipus rathkii. Next base: position 35,120 of record JABUQX010139955.1, read on the forward strand.
GGTCAGTCTTTCGGCTAATGAATCAACTCAGGCTCCGTTTCCTATTTCAACTCCGATTCCACCTTCAAAGCCTGTCTGCTAATTATTTTTCGTCTACCTAAGGTCATTTTCAAATTTAGGGGCTCAGCATCCCCCCATGGATGAGCGTAGGGGCGTGAAGCCTCGGCTCCGTGAAGCTGACGTCACTAGTTATTGGATAGCAAGTTTGGCTGTGATACAATAATTAGAACTCCCTAAATTGAGGGGAGAAAGTGTAGCTTTTAAGACTTATTACTAACCCCTCAGTTTGTTAGCATCCCTACCCGATTAAATCGAGTGAATGTTATACAAAACTATCGAATTTTCTTTCGATTATGTTTTTCAATGTAATAATCCAACTAGAGCAGGTAGAAAGACGATTAAAATGTCGACTTGGGGTTCAAAGACCACGATTAATCGATTGAAATCATCAGAAATGGTCTAACGATTATTTAAAACCTTCTATGGACAAAAAAAAATCCTTTTGGGGTGTTAAACCTCTAAGTTCAGATTCAAAAACTCAGAAAACGATTTTCCAGACTTTGAAAACGGTCTCATCCATCTTAGGAACCTATATTTTGACATCAAGTGTCAAAATCTAATGATGTTAGAGGAAAATCCAAGTCAACTGCCGGCATGACTTGGAATTTCCTGCCATTCAGAAACTCGTCGTCATCACTGACGTGCAGTATTGCCATTGGAAAAAAGAGCTAAAACTCTTTCGGATTTGAGCCTTTACCAAGTAGAATGCTTACATGCTTGAAGCAATGGCAAAAATAAAGCTCCTAAAACACTAAAAAGCTCCAAAATCTCTAAAAAGTTACAAAAAATGCTAATAAGTTAGAAAAAATACTAAATACTAAAAAATACTAAATACTAAAAATTATAAAAATAACTTAGGTTGCCAGATTTAGCGACATCTCTGGCATCTGTCACTTTTGCTGTGGATAGTGCCCCTATATTATTTTATTATTATTATTATTATTATTATTATTATTATTCCATTATTCCATTATTTTTTTTCCATTGTTATTTATTATTCCATTATTATTCCATTATAACTCCATTCCATTATTATTCCATTCCATTATTCCATTATTCCATTATTCCATTCCATTCCATTATTCATTATTCTATTCATTATTCTATTTCAATTTTATTTCATTTGTTGTTCTTTTTACCAGTTAAATTTATATAATTGTATTATTCCTTTATTATTATTATTATTATTATTATTATTATTATTATTATTATTATTATTATTATTATTATTATTATTATTATTATTATTATTATTATTATTAATTATTTATTTTTTTATTTTTTTTATTATTATTATTATTATTATTATTATTATTATTATTATTATTATTATTATTATTATTATTATTATTATTATTATTATTATTATTATTATTATTATTGTCCAGTTTTATTGTCATTATTATTATTATCATTATGCTTGTTATTGTTTATATTATTATTATTGTATTATTATTATTATTATTATTATTATTATTATTATTATTATTTACAAGGTTCTTCAGTTTCTTCTAAAATGGTTCAACGAACCGGAGAATTTTATTAGGGACTGTTCGAGGAATGTAAAGAGTTAAAGGCTTAATGTTAACCCAATGTTTCATGTATTAGGCACAAGGGCATGGTCTATTAACTAACTATTATTTATAATGCAGCTTACAAAAAATAAATTTCTAAATATAAAAATCTAAAATTATTTCACATTAATTGTGAAGTTTAAAAAATAATTTTGATGAAAAATCAAAAAAAATCAAAAATAGCTTACATTGTTTTGCAAATACAACTATTATCATGGATACCAGGTGTACCTGCAAAACGCTCAAATATTCAAAAAACATTCAAGCATTCATTCATTTCATTAAATTTCACATTGATGTCCAGCTTAAGTTTTTTAATAAAAAGATATTCTGCTATACGAAGATAGTTGAAATTACCAACTTGAAATAAAACTTTAAAACAACTAGCAATTTCAACTGTAGGAGGTGATTTGTGATCCGTCGTGTAATGCTCAAATATATTACTTGGTTTATACCTGTGTTGCATAATTCGGGTTCTTAGGGTGTTAGTTGTGTATCCCACATAAGAGGAATTACATCCTTACAATTAAATGAATGAGTCAAAGGAGATTTTACTCTCCATCAGCGGGATTCGAGCATTGGACTCCGCGTCGCTGAGTAACAATGACCGGGAGCTTTATCCACTAAGCCATCCGCGTTCCCAAAAAAGAACGCTTCAAGCGTAGTATTTAAAGCTCCCAGTTTTCTCATCCCATAATTGCTGAGTACTCATAGGCCTGGCACCCATCTCAATTATTATTATTATTATTATTATTATTATTATTATTATTATTATTATTATTATTATTATTATTATTATTATTATTATTATTATTATTATTATTATTATTATTATTATTATTATTATTATTATTATTATTATTATCATTATTATTATTATTATTATTATTATTATTATTATTATTATTATTATTATTATTATTATTATTATTATTATTATTATTATTATTATTCAGTTTGGCATAATAACAAATTTGTAATTTGCAGGTCAACTTAAAATATAATAAAAGCAATGGCCTAAAGATGGAGGATATCAATAATGAATCCAGCACCTCGAATCTTCCTTCAGAATCTCGGGATTTGCTCGATTTCCAATCATCCATTGTCGTTGGGGTCATTTTCATTTTCTTCTTTATCGTAATAGCAACAGTGATTCTCAAATACCATTACTCACACAAAAAAAGGTCTGATATATATATATATATATATATATATATATATATATATATATATATATATATATATATATATATATATATATATATATATATATATATATATATATATATATATCAGGGTCTATATGTTATATATATATATACGGTATATATATATATATATAATGTATAATAATATGTATAATGCATATGTATGTATGTAATAGCAATAATATGTAATATAGCAGTGGTGATAATCACGGGCATCTGCGTAACAACCGCATCCACAGTTCGTGGGTTGAATATCGGCGTCACGGTAATTGGTGATAGTTTTGCGGATAGCATAACAGCAATAACCAGCAACCAACAACCAGCGCCAGCAACCAACCAATAGCATAATATGCTTTGCTCAACGCTTCAATAACTGTAACAACAATAATCAACAACCAATAACAACCAATAATAATAATAATAATAATAATATATGTATACGTGTAGATGATGATGATGATGATGATGATGTGTGTGTGTGTGTGTGTGTGTGTGTGGATATAGCGACACATCGGATCATATGAAGAGACCACTTCTCTTGGCTACTAAAGGGAGGGAACCCCTTATGTCAATAATAATACCATGTACAGGGCGATAGGGCTAGCAACCCGACACTTTACTTATGCTTAGCACTCCTGGATCAGCGTTGAAATCTTATGAGCCTAGAAACACGATCTCCTGGAGGGCTCTGGGAGAACGATTTTCGAGGCCAAATGGAAGAAGATGCTAGTTCTTCTGAAAGGGTAAAAACCCTACATGAATGTATATCAAGAACTAGCATCGGAACCCATTGCGCTGAGAATTAGTTTTCCAGACTGTTCATGGTTTCAAGAGATTCGGGGACATAAATAAGAAGATGCCGGTCCAACTGACAGGCAAGAAAGTCCTACCTGGGAGTGGTAAATAATATATATATATATATATATATATGCTGCTCTTATATATATATATATATATATATATATATATATCTTATATATATATATATATATATATATATATATATATATATATATATATATATATATATATATATTCTCCCTTCACTTCCCACAGATGTGGGGGGGTAGGGTGAGTAACTTTCACGGAAATAGGATAGTTAAGTAGAAGATCATCACGTAAGTGGATTGGAATGCCCCCCCTTACCATCCCTTCAATACACTAAAGTGAGAGCTCGTAGCACTAAAAAAATCAAAACACCATAGGGCTTCACAAGACTGTGATGGACCCTGACTGTGGTATCTTGTCAATGTAGGGTTCATCACTTGGGACAGGCCCACGAACAAACTCACTCACAAAACCCTGCCACTCACTCTATTATGCATCTTTCTTCTCGCCTCTACCAAACTCACATTCCTTTCCTTCAGACATTCCTTTACTGACTCAATCCACTTTTTCTTCCATCTCACAGCCGGTCGATCTCCAGCACACTCACCACTGTATTTAACCAACCGAGTGTCATCCATCTTTTCCATATGTTGAAAGCATCTCAAGACTCTCGCTTATTCTTTCATTTACGCCTTTCTTCATACCACACAACTCCCAAACAAGTTCTTTCACAACACCGGGCAACAAAAAAAAATTTTTTTTGAATGTTTCCTTAGCCTCATTAGCATAATCCTACTAATTTTGGGGTGAGCAAAACAAATATGACAAAGAAAATCTTTATTAGCTCTAGTTTCTGTGATACACAATAGGTGAAAATATGTTATTTTAACAGATTAACAGAAAACGAAACATTTTAATTACATATACTAACAACGTTGAAAGTGGATTTTAAATATTGTTAATGACATTTACATTCTAAAAGTTCTAAATTGAAGGATGAATACCTGGCATGTGGTTCGGTGTGAAGAGTATCATGTGGTGGCTCCATGAGATCGTTTTCTTTTAGCTTGCCTCTTGTAAGCAAGTTCCGGAGCATCCCTACACAGACCAACAGTAATCCGCAAGCACAACTTTATTCCAACGGCCCTGATATCTTTGTTCCATTACAGAAATATCCTGATGGAATCTTTCTCCGTGTTCATTACTGACAGGTCCACAACTAGGAGGGAAAAAGTCTAGGTATGAGTGGAGAAATGGATTTTAAGGAGCATGTTGCATCCGAGTCGATGGTATTCTTTCAGAGGTACTGTCACCAACTGAGTGTAGTTATCATCTCTTTTATTGCCTAAGAAATCCATGTATAATATATATATATATATATATATATATATATATATATATATATATATATATATATATATATATATATATATATATATATATATATATATATATGTATATGCTATATATATACTATATATATATATATATATATATATATATATATATATATAAGCCTTTAAGGATTCCCAAGCTTCCTTTTATTTCTCCTCCAAAACTCGGTGAAACGCATGATCCTTTACAAGTTGTCGAATTTGTGGAACAACAAAATACCTTCCTTAGACTTTGTATATTAATCCCTAGGTAAAGTTTATAGCTGAGAGACTCGAGTGTCTTCTCGGTTCATATATTTGACAAAATTTTTCATGAGACCCAGCTTTATATGAAGAGGTGGACGAAGAACATCTTTTGGGTCCACGAGAGACTCGGCAACGACATTTTTCTTGCTAGAGTCAAGATTTCTTACAGGCCAGTCTGCTTGAATGTAATGTGCTTCCT
>JABUQX010139956.1:5000-7500 GCA_015478945.1 Trachelipus rathkii
ATTATAATCCTATAAAATAGGTGGAAAGAAGATGTAATAAATTTATTTTAACATTTTCTTAAAACCAAAGTCGGGTTTTTTTTAACATTTTATTTATAATGAAATGAAATACATAAAATTGGATTTATCGATTTATCGGTTATCGGCGATATTTTTATCACGAGTTATCGAGGATATCGGTTATCGATGATAAGGTTTTCGTTATCGTTTATCGGTTATCGCGATAAAATTTTTCATTATCGTGACCACCTATATATATATATATATATATATATATATATATATAACTTGATGTATATATACTATATATATTTCTATAAATATCTATATATATATATAATATATTTGGATAAACTGAACCTTTCGTCTGACCTTTAATATTCCATATATCGATATGTATCGATATAATCGATATGGTTATATCGATGTAATTATAAAACAATATAAGAAACAGTTGTTGTTTAGAAGCCGTCGAGTGACGTCGTTATTCTTGTGGAAAGTTAAATTTAAAGATTTATTTACTGAATTTTAAATATGAATTTATATGATTTATTTGATATTTGTAATGATGATTCGACTTTACCAGCCTTCTTACAGTATTTTAATTTGATTTTACAAGTAAAAGTTTGCGAAAAATCTCATTCCCATTGTTGTTTAACGAAAATTCGAGACAGATTTAAATTTTATTGTAATACTAAAAAATATGAATTAATCCGTGAATATATATATATATATATATATATATATATATATATATATATATATATATATATATATATATATATATATATATAACTATATATATATATATATATATATATATATATATATATATATATATATATATAGTATATATGTATGTGTTAATGATATCAGAAATGTATAAAATTATATATATAATTAAAGACAAATAGTGAAGAAACTATTTTAAATCATAATTAAAACTAAATATTACATATAAATGCAAACTAATAAGTAATAACTCAATAATTAAAAAAAGAGAAAAAAAATGTAACCCTTTTTATTAATTATCAAATGCTATTCTTAAAAAGTTAAAACGATGATTTAAACTTTTAAGCGGAAGTTTCAGCGACAATTTTACGAAATTTCAGCGACAAAAATTATTATGAGAAGCTCAAAATGTCTTAAGTAAACAGTGAATTAAAATACTAATAAATAAGTTAGTGAATAAATAATGATTTTATCTTAAATAAAAATAAATATAAAAATAATAAGGAATTAATAAAATAAAGCTTAAAAATAAAGAAAAAAACTGTAACTAATTTAATTTAGTTAGCTATAAAAATAATTATAAATTATAGAAAACGGATAAATAGTTGTAACTCAAATAAATTTAACGAATAAAATTTCAATGTTTAAATGAGCAGAATTTTATATTTGCATTGAATTATCAAAAGATTTATATACATAAAAAAATAGGAAAAAATAAACTACATAATATATAAACAATGACAAGTGAAAATAATATCTAAAAGTACTTCTTTAAAATCATTTTATAAGATAAATGAGTGCTTGCGTCAAAAGCACGAAGGTGAAAATTAAATGAAAAGGCAGACTAATCTATTTTATTTTTTTAAGTTAGTGGGGGCTTGGATGGAGAGGAAAGAGGTAAGGAAGGAAGTGGGAAGAATTAAGAGTGAGAAGTTAAGTGAACAAGATATTAAGAAAAAGTATTTGAGAGTGCTTGCAAATAAATCAGTTGAATGTGAACAAGATGAAACTGAACAAATCTGGGAACAAAAGAAGGAAGACTTTGTCAGTAGTGCAAGAGAAGTGTGTGAATGTGCTAAAGTAGGAAGTAAGAATCTCAAATGAATGGTGGAATGAAGAGGTGACACAAGCGGTTATAAGTAAAAAGAAGCGTGGTTGAATGTACCAAAGGCAGCAAATAATGAGGTATCAAAAGAAAGATGTTTGGAATTATAAAAGGAGGAAAAGAGAAATACTAAAACGTTTATACGTATGAGGAAAAATGAGGTAAATGAACAGTTTGGAAGAAGGATGAATGGGGACTTACAAGGTAATAGGAAACTTTTCTCGAAGGAAGCGCAAAAGGTTAAGAATGAGAGTAAGGGGAATCTGAATAGAATAATGAATAAGTATGTTGCTTTCGTAACTGATGATATGAATGTGAAAAGAGTGTGGAGGGAACACTTCGAAAATCTGCATAACATTGACAGTATAATGAAGAGGTGATTGTGAATATATATGGGTTTGTTGGTGCAAGAAGAAATAGGTATTTTGAGGATGAGATAATTAATAGGGATGAGGTAATGGGTAGGGTTAGAAAGTTGAAGAATGGCAATTTGCAGCAATAGATGGAATTACTGGTAAAATGATCAAGAATGGAGACGAGAAAGTGATTGAATGGATTTGGAAGTTATATAATAAAGCGTTTATAGAGGGTATAGTTCCGAGAGATTTTAGGAGAACAAGGTGAATTTAGAAGTGGTAGAGGGTTTGTGGATCAAATTTTTAC
>JABUQX010139956.1:12500-17500 GCA_015478945.1 Trachelipus rathkii
ATTATATATATATATATATATATATATATATATATATATATATATATATATATATCGATGTTTGTTTTCAGACTAAAGATACAAGCATTAAAAGAGTATTCAAAGTAGGGTAGACGGGGCATCGGAATTTTCCGTGGCGCACCTCACCGCGCCTCACACCTCAACAGAGTAAATGCACCGCACCGCATTCGGTGCGTCGGCCAACTGCAATTCAAAAATTCAAAGATATCTGAGAATTGTCTGCAAAAGGCGATCTTGAATTTTGTGTTAGCTTACATTGTTCAACAAATTCTGGTTGCGGAGTCTTAGTCGCAAGGTTTTGGGTGGAGCCGGAGCCGTGTAATTTTAAGATGATGGAGCCGGAGCCGGTCAATTTTAAAATAATGGAGCCGGAGTTGGAGTTGGAGCTGACAGAAATATCTACAGGCACTGCAGTAGTGCAACAAATTTTAAAAAGTGGCTTCCTTTGGCAATGAAAATTTATTATGTTGAATTCAAAAATGGAAAAAATAGTTGAAAAACTATGGTTTTTAAGATGCTTAAGATTTTACTTATGTATTTTATGTATTATGTAATTTATACATAGTGAATATTCAACCAGAAATTAAGTGAAATAGATCCTATCACATCTTTAAAGGTTGCTTCACTTTATAATTGGCCACCTGTCCTATTAGTCGTTATTTCACTCACTCTTAAAGGGTCTACCCCGAGCTGTCGCTCCCTCTTGAGGGTCTACTCTGCGCTGACACTCACTCGTGAGGATCTACATTAGTTGGACCATCTTTTGCTACAATCCATAAATAGTCTACAAGAATTGATGGACTCAATTTGCCTTAATACATTTTCTCTATGGATGTAATATCCTGATGATATCCTTCACCGTGCTCATAAATTACCGCCCCATAATTCCATGTAAATAGATCCAAATGGGGGTTCAAAAATGGTATATTGAGTGAAACGTTTCCATACTTTTAGTGTGAATATATATATATAGAATGATATGTGTCTGTATATATATATATATATATATATATATATATATATATATATATATATATATATATATACTATATATACAAACAGTCCAATTTCTGTTCAGTAGAAAGAGTAGAAAATTCTGCGGGATCGACTCGCGCTTTTTCGCGTACCAGTTATGTTTTGAATATATATATATATATATATATATATATATATATATATATATATATATATATATATATATATATATATATATATATATATATATATATATATATATAAAGTCGTTTTGATTTAAAACTAACGAACACCCTAGAGTAGACCGCATAGATATCAGTTGTCAGGGTCTCTCGGCACTCTAGGTGGATGATGGGGCTGACTTCGAGCCCCCCTCTGTCCCCCTCGCTCGAGCCCCTACTGGAAATAAATGTTTTTAGGGTCGAGCCGATGAGGGACGAGTGGGCAGCAAGTACTGTCTGTCCACCTAGAAGGCAAGCTGTTAACTACGATAATCCTATGCAGGTCACAAACGATTTGTCACCTGTTCAACAAAACATTTTTGCATATATATATATATATATATATATATATATATATATATATATAACATATATATATATATATATATATATATATTCAAGAAACATAACTGATACGCGAAAAAGCGCGAGTCGATCCCGTAGAATTTTCTTTACTGTTCTGTTTCTACTGAGACAGAAACTCAAATTTTTCTATGTATCTTATATATATATATATATATATATATATATATATTTATATATATATATATATATATATATATATATATATAACTGCTAACTATAAACTGTGTCCTCATTCCCCTATTTTCAAACTCACTTGACCCTCTATCTCTGCGACGTGACTTTGGTACACACTCTCTTTACTATAGGTACCACAACGCCATGCGCGCAAGGGGGAACAGCATTTTCTCATGATTATTGTGTGAAAATTGGCAACTCTAGGCTTGTTCCATGTGGTGCCTCCTTCTTTCCAGTCACCTCTTTTTTTGTGGAATTCTCGGTCTTCGTCTTCTTTTTCCTGCTGTATTCAGTATCACTCTCTACGTTTTCCGTATGCGAAACACCTCAAAGATTTGTGTTAGGTTTTAGATTGGGTGGGCTTTCCCATTATTATTATTATTATTGTTATTTTATTAAACTAGCCCCTCTTGAAAAGGGCTATATATATAGTGGTATTTATATATATATATATATATATATATATATATATATATATATATATATATATATATATATATATATATACTATATATATATATATATATATATATATATATATATATATATATATATATATATATATATATTGCAGTTGAGCTTGGAACAAAAATAGCACTAAATCGTCGTGGAAACTATAAATATTTCATGGATGGAAACGAAACTCTTCCTCTAAGTCCAGGTAAGTATATATATATATATATATATATATATATATATATTTATATATATATATATATATATATATATATATATATATATATATATATACTACTATGCTATATATATATATATATATATATATATATATATATATATATAAATATATATATATATATATATATATATATATATATATATATATATATATATATATATATATATATATATATATATATATATACTATATATATATATATATATATATATATATATATATATATATATATATATATATATTAGACTGGTCCTCATTTTTGAAGTTATTCTATTTATATATAGGACCCCGTAGATTTGTTCTATATTATCTTAAAGTATTCTATTCCAAGTTTGAGGTCAATCGGTTAGCACAAGCCGTGCCACGGACATCAAAGTTGCCATGTTGTGGCTAATATGCTTTTTCAAAGTAGACGGGGGTTGTTATGCTGCCTCGGGTGGGTTAGTTCGTGAGTGTTTATAACTTGGTTATACGTAAATGTCCTGTCAGATGAAGTGGCGCACTGCACAGTGATCAGGAGTGTATTAAGATTTTCCTTTTACTTAATATTACTGTTTTAAAGTATTTTTAGCAGGGATGGCAATTTTGGTGATTTTTTTGATTTTTTTTAAAAAAATCAATTTGTGATTTTTTTTTTTTATTTTATTCTATTTTTAGAACACTTAACGTCACGCGATATATATAATTTGTAACTTGCAAATTATATTTCACACGTGATTACAAAATTTTTATCAAAAATATCAAAAAAATCAAAAAAATCACAATTTTTTTTAAAAAAATCAAAAAAATCACCAAAATTGCCATCCCTGATTTTTAGGTTATTAAAATTAAATATGTCAAGGAAAGAACTGCTTCTCATCGACTCTATGAAAAATAAAATAACCGGGAGTAAACTCCCCTATCGAAATGTTTTACGTGTCCTATTTTATAACTTACGTACGGTATATTTAAATTTACATGATAGTGCATCTCTTGTAATTGATGTGTGTTTATTGTTCTGGAGAAAGCACGTATACTAACGCAAGATCGTTCAGATTGCATCAGGAAATGTAAAAAGTTATATGAATATCATCGCGGACTATAGAAAAGCACAAAAAAGAAAGAGTGAGTTATGTAAACAAAATGAAAAAGAATTTGAACATAGTCTAGATGATTTGTTCGGTATATGCCTTGCAAATGCAATGGATATGATCAAAATAGAAGATAGAAAGTTTATACATATGCAGCGACAGAAAGGACGTGTTGGTTGCATGTTGGATATAGATAAGGTAACAGCCGCAGAATTAAGGAAGGCTGAACGAGTAGCAAAGGAATTAAAAAGAAGAGAAAATCAACTTTCAACCACTACAGATTCTGGTTAGTGAAGTTATTTAATTCAATTTTAAATAAATAATTTTTTACTAATTTCACTCACTGTCAACCTGATGTTTCTTACATATTTTTTACAACGCTATTGCCTGTCATAATTTCGAGTAGTCGTAGTTTGAAATGTATATTTCAGAATGTAATTATCTGTTATCCTCATCAGAAGATAGCGAAACTCAAGATTCCCAAATAGAAGCTATAGCAGAAACTATTCAATCATTTAGCAATCCAGTTACGTCAGATATTGACGAATACGCTGAAATAGAAAGTGAAGTGTAGTTTCAGAGTATTCACGTTTCACCCAAACGAGCTAGGAAAGAAATATTGACAGCAGCTAGACTCTCAGAAGAGCTAGATAAATGTAAAGTTAGCAATAGAGATGCTGTTCATATATTGACAGCTTGCGTTGAGGCACTAAATTTAAGTCAGAGAATATGTCATCAACCGCACGTCTGTTAAAAGGGGTAGGGAAAAGTTTCGCAAGCAAGCAACATTAAGCATTAGATCTAAATTTAATGATTCGAAATTAAACTATGTAGGTACTCACTGGGATTCTAAAATCCTCCCTGATATTACCGGAAAAAAAAGTCAGTTGATCGACTCCCAGTGATAACAACAGCTTTCAAAGTAGAACAACTTTTAGGAGTTCCGGAACTTTCATCAGGAACAGGTAAAGAGATATCATCAGCTGTATATGATGCACTGTTCAAGCTTTTGTTTTTGACACAGCTGCCAGTTATACAGGTAGGCTAAACGGCGCATGTTATCTCGAACAAAAACTAAGCCGTGATATCATGTTTTTTTGCTTGTCGACACCATATTTATGAAATTGTTTTGCACTCCGTAAAGTACAACTTTCACCAACTAAAGGGTCAGAGATCCCTTTACTTAAAAGATTTCAAAAAACTTGGAACAATATTAACAAGGCACAATATGTGACATGGGAGACAGATGCAGAGATAAGAAAAATATTAAAAGATGATGTAAATGAGATCTTACAGTATGCTCAAAATAAAATTAAAGAGAATCAACCTCGTCACGATTATCAAGAATTTTTGGAACTAGCAATAATTTTTATAGATAATAGATATACCATCACGCGGAATACATTTCCGGCAACCAGGGGCATATCGCTTATGGAGATGGATAGGAAAGGCAGTGTATTGCTTAAAAATATATCT
>JABUQX010139958.1:0-10000 GCA_015478945.1 Trachelipus rathkii
TTGTTGCTTCCGTTCAGTTCGGAGGTGGGGTGTTTAACCACGTTTTAGCGTTTATAAATTTAATTGCCCAACTTTCGCGCGTTTTCGATGCGCCACTCCAATATATATATATACCGCCGCTATATATATTATCGCAAAGTACTTTGGGTTGCGGATAGTATATTCAGAAATGTTGGATTTGTCTCCAATTGTCTCGATTTTTTGTGCCCAGAACTGAAAATTACTCTCTTTGCTCTGTTCAGGTGCCAGGCGGCGAAGAGGTCGTGTCGCGATATTTTGATGGCTAAAGAAGCATTCGATTGGGACAGGTATTGCCGCTAATCAGGTGGTGTTTGTTTACATTAGATTTTTCATCCAAATAATCATAAATAGATAGTCCATCCAGTGCTAGTTTTAACTCCATAAAAAATGTTAATAATAAAGAGAACAAATAATAATTATGTAAAAATCTTCAGGTATATGGTCAATTCTGCTCTCATATATATATATCTGCTCCTCTGCTCACTCATATATATATCTCTCTCTCTATTGTGTCTCTCTCATGTATATATATATATATATCATATATATATATATATATATATATATATATATATATACATATATAATAACTATATATGTATATGTATGTCTTTCTTATGTGTCATGTATGTATATAATGTCATGTGTTTATATGTTTGTAAATCAATAATAATATGTGTATATGTGTAATAATAATGTAATAATAATAATAGTTTATGTTTTATATAATTCATGTTGTGTCATTAATGTGTGTAATATGTATATGTGTGTAATAGAATATGTGTGTATGTGTCAGAATATGCATTATGTTTATTGTGTAATAGTAGTAATAATAATATGTGTGTGTGTGTGTGTAACTCTCTCTCCTGCATAATAATAATAATAATATGTGTGTGTGTGTGTGTGTGTGTGTGTGTGTGTGTGTGTGTGTAAATATATATGTAATAATTCTGTTCTTTTATAATTTATATATATATATGTATTTATATGTATATATAATATGTATATATGTATATATGTAAAATGCAATATGTATATATGTATATGTATATAATAATAATATGTATGTATATATATAATTGATATAATAATAATAATAATAATAATAATAATAATAATATGTATATATATAATAATAATATGTAATAATAATAATAATAATAATATATGTATATATGTATATAGATTAATAGAATATATATGTATGTGTGTAATAATAATGTATATAATATATATGTTTTGTAATAATAATAATAATAATATGTATGTATGTATATGTATGTATATATGTGTAATAATAATAATAATAATATGTTATATATATTTTCTATATATATATATATATATATATATATATATATATATATATATATATATATATATATATATATATATATATATATATATAACATATATATATATACATATATATATATATATATATATATATATATATATATATAGATTTACATGTACTACTTAAATATTTAAATTTATAGAAGATTTTTTTCCCTTGGTGACCTTCAATATTTTCTAGGTATTAACTCATGGGAGCGATAGTAAAATTATTTTATTTTTTAATCTCGGGACTAAAATTGGGAAGTTTAAAACTAAGTTTTAATCTATACACGGGGCACTTAATTCTTTTAATATTAAAACACTACATTTTATAATTAAGGGTAGCTTCGAGCTTTCGTATACGTTTACGTATACCTCCTTCGGGAGACTGAGTGGCTATTATACTGTCATGGAATGGAAGGAATTTGGGAATGATTTTGGTTGGTTGTTATTTCAGTTTTTAGTTGATGAAAGTATTTTGATGAAAGAATTATAGAATTTTGTACTGAATCGAGCCTATATTCACCTAATTGTTTATTGAAGTTATTTTTATTGTAAATGTATACTGATTCTATGATCTTTCTTTTTTGAGTATTATTTGTGTTTTTTAATATAGTGATGTTGTTTATGTTTATGTTGTGACTTGCTTGGGTTCTGTGTTGAGTGAGAGCGGAGTTTATTCTGTTTTTGATGAGGTCTTCTTTGTGTTCTCTGGTTCTTCTATGGAGGTCATTGGTTTCACCTATATAAACAGAAGGGCAGTTGGAACAAGGAATTTGGTAAACGCAGTGAGTAAGGGTGTTGTGGGAGGTGGGGGGTCTGAGGGAGTGTTTAAGGGTGAAGGAATTATTTTGAGTGAAGATGATTGATTTTGGTAAATGTTGTTTTGTGTTTTGATTGATTTTGTACGGTAAAGGGAGAAAAGTTTTGTGAGTGTTGATGATGGTATTGGGGGGGTGGTAGTATTTTTGTTTGGCTTTTTGGTAGGCTTTATTTATTATATAGGGGGGATAATTTAAATTTGTGAAGGTAGAAAAAAGGAGTTTTGTTTCATTGTCTAGATGATTAGGGGAACAGATACGGAGTGCGCGGATGTATAGGGCTGTTAGCGTTGCTAATTTTATATTTCTTGGTTGAGTGGAATACCAGTGGATGTAGGATGGTTGGGATGTTTGTTTTCTGTAAACTGAAAAGGTGATATGATTGGAATTATGCCAAGTTAATAAAGTATCAAGGAATGGGAGGGTGTCATTTTCCGAAAGTTCATATGTAAACTTGATGGAGGGATGTAGTTGATTGATGAAATCTAGTAAATTATTGTAATTTTTTTGTTTGGGTAAGGCGACAAACACATCATCCACGTAGCGTAGCCAGGTGGTATGAGGAGGTTGGGTGAATGGTATGATGTAGTTGTTTTCCAATAATTCCATGCATATATTTGCCAGAGTTGGTGAGAGGGGGGAGCCCATTGATAAGCCTGATGTTTGTTTGTAATATTTATTGTCGAAGATGAAAAAATTGTGATCGAGGGTTAGTAAAATGAGTTTTTTGATCAAAGGGAATGGATAAGAAAGATTAATGTTATTGGTGGTTATATGGGTTTCTAAGAGATCTAAAGTGTATGTGACCGGGACTGAAGTGAATAATGATTTTACATCAAAACTTAAGAATTGATGGGTTGTGGGATTGAGATGATGAATTTTTTGTATAAAATCAGGGGTATTTTTTATGTGAGCGGGGGATATGTTACCTATAAGGGGTTTGAGAATGTTCGAAAGCCAAGCGGATAGTTTATACGTATTACAATTTGTATTAGAGATTATGGGGCGGAGGGGGATATTTTGTTTGTGAAGTTTGGGAATGCCGTAGAATTTGGATAAATTGGTCATATGAGCTTTGTTGTAAGTGTGAATTTCGGGATAGTCTTTTGTGATCTGTTTAAGTTTACTATTATAGTTATCGAAAGAGTTTTTTTGGGGGTTCTTTGTTAGGGGAGTATAGGTGTTGGGATCATTGAGTAAAGTTTGACATTTATTGATGTAGTCTTGTGTGTTTAGGATTACAATGTTATTGCCCTTATCGCTTCTAGTTATGACAATGTTTTTATTTTTTTGTAATGAACTGAGAGCTTTGTAAAATAAATTTGGGAGTTTGTCTCTTTTATTTTTATTATTGAGCAAAAATCCTTTCATTATGTCTAGATTAAGATCTTTGTATTTGTCTTTGTTTTTCTTGTTCCACTGTTCTAGGTTGCTATAGAAAAGCAAAATATCCTCACCTTTCTCCAATGCGAAAGACAGTCCGTATCCGAGTAGGATTTTTTCATGAAATTCTAATGTATAATTTGATATATTGTTAATGATAGAGGGGGATGACGAAGTACACCATGGACTGTTTTTAAATATTAGGTTAAATTTGTAATTTAAATTTCTATTTTTGTTTATGATTATCTTGTCTTTGTATTTGTGGGCGGAATCTAGTAATTTTGTGAACTGTAAATTATTTTGGGGGTGAAAATTATACCAAGCTGTCTGAAATTTCTTAAAAGTGAAATTACACTTCCTAAAGCACGATTTGATTTCTGCATTTACATTTTGTATGGTAGTTTTTAGAATAGATTGGTATAGTTCGGGAAATGGATTAAACTTATCGGTTTTGTAATGGGTAGGTATCAGAGTTCTGGGTATTATTAAGTTTTGTAAGCATTTTTTTAAAAAGTTTAATTGGGATTTTTTGATATTTGCTTGTATCATTTTTGTACGATATCTAAAATAATAGCCTCTCAGTGGAGGAAGTAAATTAGCACCTTCGTAATCGGGAACCATTATGTATATAGTTATAATACTACTTAAACGCAGATATTTAAATTTATAGAAGATTTTTTTCCCTTGGTGACCTTCAATATTTTCTAGGTATTAACTCATGGGAGCGATAGTAAAATTATTTTATTTTTTAATCACGGGACTAAAATTGGGAAGTTTAAAACTAAGTTTTAATCTATACACGGGGCACTTAATTCTTTTAATATTAAAACACTACATTTTATAATTAAGGGTAGCTTCGAGCTTTCGTGTACGGTTACGTACACCTCCTTCGGGAGACTGAGTGGCTATTATACTGTCATGGAATGGAAGGAATTTGGGAATGATTTTGGTTGGTTGTTATTTCAGTTTTTAGTTGATGAAAGTATTTTGATGAAAGAATTATAGAATTTTGTACTGAATCGAGCCTATATTCACCTAATTGTTTATTGAAGTTATTTTTATTGTAAATGTATACTGATTCTATGATCTTTCTTTTTTGAGTATTATTTGTGTTTTTTAATATAGTGATGTTGTTTATGTTTATGTTGTGACTTGCTTGGGTTCTGTGTTGAGTGAGAGCGGAGTTTATTCTGTTTTTGATGAGGTCTTCTTTGTGTTCTCTGGTTCTTCTATGGAGGTCATTGGTTTCACCTATATAAACAGAAGGGCAGTTGGAACAAGGAATTTGGTAAACGCAGTGAGTAAGGGTGTTGTGGGAGGTGGGGGGTCTGAGGGAGTGTTTAAGGGTGAAGGAATTATTTTGAGTGAAGATGATTGATTTTGGTAAATGTTGTTTTGTGTTTTGATTGATTTTGTACGGTAAAGGGAGAAAAGTTTTGTGAGTGTTGATGATGGTATTGGGGGGGGTGGTAGTATTTTTGTTTGGCTTTTTGGTAGGCTTTATTTATTATATAGGGGGGATAATTTAAATTTGTGAAGGTAGAAAAAAGGAGTTTTGTTTCATTGTCTAGATGATTAGGGGAACAGATACGGAGTGCGCGGATGTATAGGGCTGTTAGCGTTGCTAATTTTATATTTCTTGGTTGAGTGGAATACCAGTGGATGTAGGATGGTTGGGATGTTTGTTTTCTGTAAACTGAAAAGGTGATATGATTGGAATTATGCCAAGTTAATAAAGTATCAAGGAATGGGAGGGTGTCATTTTCCGAAAGTTCATATGTAAACTTGATGGAGGGATGTAGATGATTGATGAAATCTAGTAAATTATTGTAATTTTTTTGTTTGGGTAAGGCGACAAACAAAAAATTCATCATCTCAATCCCACAACCCATCAATTCTTAAGTTTTGATGTAAAATCATTATTCTGTTTATATAGGTGAAACCAATGACCTCCATAGAAGAACCAGAGAACACAAAGAAGACCTCATCAAAAACAGAATAAACTCCGCTCTCACTCAACACAGAACACAAGCAAGTCACAACATAAACATAAACAACATCACTATATTAAAAAACACAAATAATACTCAAAAAAGAAAGATCATAGAATCAGTATACATTTACAATAAAAATAACTTCAATAAACAATTAGGTGAATATAGGCTCGATTCAGTACAAAATTCTATAATTCTTTCATCAAAATACTTTCATCAACTAAAAACTGAAATAACAACCAACCAAAATCATTCCCAAATTCCTTCCATTCCATGACAGTATAATAGCCACTCAGTCTCCCGAAGGAGGTGTACGTAACCGTACACGAAAGCTCGAAGCTACCCTTAATTATAAAATGTAGTGTTTTAATATTAAAAGAATTAAGTGCCCCGTGTATAGATTAAAACTTAGTTTTAAACTACCCAATTTTAGTCCCGAGATTGAAAAATAAAATAATTTTGCTATCGCTCCCATGAGTTAATACCTAGAAAATATTGAAGGTCACCAAGGGAAAAAAATCTTCTATAAATTTAAATATCTGCGTTTAAGTAGTATTATAACTATATACATAATGGTTCCCGATTACGAAGGTGCTAATTTACTTCCTCCACTGAGAGGCTATTATTTTAGATATCGTACAAAAATGATACAAGCAAATTTGATGGAGGGATGTAGTTGATTGATGAAATCTAGTAAATTATTAATAATACCCAGAACTCGGATACCTACCCATTACAAAACCGATAAGTTTAATCCATTTCCCGAACTATACCAATCTATTCTAAAAACTACCATACAAAATGTAAATGCAGAAATCAAATCGTGCTTTAGGAAGTGTAATTTCACTTTTAAGAAATTTCAGACAGCTTGGTATAATTTTCACCCCCAAAATAATTTACAGTTCACAAAATTACTAGATTCTGCCCACAAATACAAAGACAAGATAATCATAAACAAAAATAGAAATTTAAATTACAAATTTAACCTAATATTTAAAAACAGTCCATGGTGTACTTCGTCATCCCCCTCTATCATTAACAATTTATCAAATTATACATTAGAATTTCATGAAAAAATCCTACTCGGATACGGACTGTCTTTCGCATTGGAGAAAGGTGAGGATATTTTGCTTTTCTATAGCAACCTAGAACAGTGGAACAAGAAAAACAAAGACAAATACAAAGATCTTAATCTAGACATAATGAAAGGATTTTTGCTCAATAATTTAATAATACAAAATAAAAGAGACAAACTCCCAAATTTATTTTACAAAGCTCTCAGTTCATTACAAAAAAATAAAAACATTGTCATAACTAGAAACGATAAGGAACTGATCTAAACACAGTTGTAATAAATGTGAGCACTCCATACGTTTTGGCGCACCTTGCATGCAACAGGGGCCCCGAAAACAACGGTATGGTGAAGCGGGCGGTGCGAGACTGTCGGGGATTTGCGCTTTGACGAAACCGTAGCCCGGGCCAGTTTGTCCCGGTGCGGCGTTCCAGGCACCGCCTTGTGGAGGTGGCATATCGCTGACTTCAAACCGGTATGCCCTGATTTTTTTCTACGGGGCCAATCTGTATCAGTGTTGGTTGTGTGATGACATCCGTTCCGCTAACCCTCTGCCTAATCTTCATTTCATACCAGTCAAATGATTGGTAACCCCTCGCCTGCGCCGACGACAGATACATTTCGCGCCAACGGCGCTCTCCCACCGTATCGGCAAACAGCTAATCGTCGGACAGTAGACAGAAACCATGGCGGCTGCAGGTGGAATTGTCACCTTGATAGTAGGTTGCTTTTGGTTTTGATTGATTTTGTACGGTAAACTCACTCACAAAACTTTTCTCCCTTTACCGTACAAAATCAGTCAAAACACAAAACAACATTTACCAAAATCAATCATCTTCACTCAAAATAATTCCTTCACCCTTAAACACTCCCTCAGACCCCCCACCTCCCACAACACCCTTACTCACTGCGTTTACCAAATTCCTTGTTCCAACTGCCCTTCTGTTTATATAGGTGAAACCAATGACCTCCATAGAAGAACCAGAGAACACAAAGAAGACCTCATCAAAAACATAAACAACATCACTATATTAAAAAACACAAATAATACTCAAAAAAGAAAGATAATAGAATCAGTATACATTTACAATAAAAATAACTTCAATAAACAATTAGGTGAATATAGGCTCGATTCAGTGCAAAATTCTATAATTCTTTCATCAAAATACTTTCATCAACTAAAAACTGAAATAACAACCAACCAAAATCATTCCCAAATTCCTTCCATTCCATGACAGTATAATAGCCACTCAGTCTCCCGAAGCTCTCTCTCTCTTTCTCTCTCTCTCTCCTCATGTTGTATATGTATGTATGATGATTGTTGAAAAATTCATTCATAAGTTCATGTTATATATATATATATGTGATGAATGTGTGTGTGTGTGTGATATATATATGTATCTATATATATATATATATATATATATATATATATATATATATATATATATTTTAAGTTATTTTGCATACGGGCAAAGCCCTAATCTAGGAGGGGGGTGTGCTCAATTTTGTTTGAGCAACACAGACCAAGAAGAGTAACACACCTCTGACGAACCTGGGTCTTTCGCTTAGTTGGGCGAGTGCTCTAACAGCTGAGCTACCGGATGCCATTTTGGTGCTTGATCCATTCCTTCTTGACTTATACGAGCCGACTCCACCGAATGTCCATTCTTCTTATCTTCTTATAATAAATAACTAAATCCAAAATGATGTTGGTCCACTTATTAATTGAATTATTTTTATTATGAATTTTATTATTATTATTATTATTATTATTATTTTATCTATATATATATATATATATATATATATATATATATATTCTCTCTCTCTCTCTCTCTCTCTCTCTCTCTCTCTCTCTCTCTCTCTCTCTTTAACAATGGTCATTCATTTTCAGTATTTCCCTCTCTCTCTCTCTCTCTCTCTCTCTCTCTCTCTCTCTCTCTCTCTCTCTCTCTCTCTATATATATATATATATATATATATATATATATATATATATATATATATATATATATATATATATATCTTTCTCATCTATATATATATATATATATATGTTATATAATAATATATGTAATAATAATAATATATATATTCACATCTCTCTTTCTCTCTTTCTCTCTCTATATATAAATATATATATATATATATATATATATATATATATATATATATATATATATATATATATATATATATATATATATATATATATATATATATGTATATATAAACAAAAGATAAAATTTGCCAATAAAAAAACAAAAATAGTATTTATAATAATAATAATAATAATAATAATAATAATAATAATAATAATAATAATAATAATAATAATAATAATAATAATAATAATAATAATAATAATAATAATAATAATAATAATAATAATATATAATAATAATAATAATAATAATAATAATAATAGTTAATCAATGAAAATGAAAAGTATTTATTAATGGAAATGAGGGGACATGTTTGTGGTCCGTAACGATTTCTTAGGTCAAGTGGCTGTTCCTCATACATGTATAAATGATTTAATGCAAAGTTTCCAAGTTTGCAGATGATAGCAAATTGGCTACCTCAGTTAGGAATAATGATGGATGTATAAAGATTTAAAAGATAAGGAGGGAGCTGTAATCGTTGATGGGATGAGCAGGTTCGTTCCTTCTTCAGCTAAATCTTCTTTCCTCATTCATTCCTTCTAAAACTAAATCTTTCTTTCCTCACTAATCCATGGTTCAGTCGTGCTTATTCTCTCTGGCCATTCTATTTAGAGACAGTGCCCTGTCGAATTGTGGAAAAGGCTATAATTCTCCTATGCTCTGCTTGTTTTAGAACAGGCTGAAATAGTTGCAGGATACTCTTCGACGAGCAAAGCTGGCTTTCATCGAGGAAGGTGCGCTAACCTCGTTCTGGCCTCTTGCCAAAAACATCTCTAGCAACTTCTGTAAATCTGCCTTTCCTCCTCTTATTCGATCTGATGATTCTGTTGCTAATTCTCCAACTGAAAATACTAATCTTCGGCCTCTCGCTCAACTATATTCTCTATGTCTCAATACTAGCACTTTCCCCCAGTGTTGGAAGCTCTCACATGTCCAGCCTATTCCGAAAAAAGGAATCCTTCTAACTATCGTCCTGTAGCTCTCACTTGTATTCTATCTAAGATCTTTGGAAACCCTTCTCAGCAACTCGCTTCTTGGGTCATCTGGAAACTCACTCCGATCCCCAGTACGGCTCTCGTTGCAGGAAGTCTACGATATACATTTCTATCTAACCGATTTATGGTTTCTCGCTCTTAGGAACGGGGAGACTTGACCATACAAAGCATTTGACCGAGTATAGCACGCGTCACTCCTCTCACTAAC
>JABUQX010139958.1:20000-22107 GCA_015478945.1 Trachelipus rathkii
CCTGCACCTGACTTTTTATTCCGTTAAACAAAAAAATTCAACTCTCTTTTTAAATCCAGGCCCCCCTAAAATTTCGACTCTGACTCAGCTTAGCGCTTAAGAAATGGTAAAACTTTTTTTTTGTTTCCAACTATTTTTTTTTTTTGCTTGCTTTTGAGAATAAAATAATATACCACTTTTCCAATGAATCTAATCTCTAAATGTTATACGGTAAAAAAGTACCCTAAAGACATAAAGATGCAGGCAACACATGACAAGCAAATATATTTCAGTTTCGGTAACACAAATTTATAGCGTAATTATACCGCAAATTATTTTTATTTGTATTATAAAACAGCCGTGCGCTTTTTTTTTGACCAATGTTAAAGCGAATAGTGAAGTCATCATAAATTAATAATAATAATAATAATAATAATAATAATAATAATAATAATAATAATAATAATAATAATAATAATAATAATAATAATAATAATAACAATAACAATAACAATTATAATAATATTAATAACACACACACACAATAATAATAATAATAATAATAACAATACACACAATAATAATAATAATAATAATAATAATAATAATAATAATAATAATAATAATAATAATAATAATAATAATAATAATAATAATAATAATAATAATAATAATAATAATAATAATAATAATAATAATAATAATAATAATAATAATACTAATAATAATAATAATAATAATAATCTACTAACACACACACCCTCACACACAAACACACATTCACACACACACAATTCCATAAATTTTCTACTCCGACCCGACTCCACTTACAGGAATTTTCGACTCCGACTCCGACTCCAATTACACAGGAATTTTCAACTCCGACTCCGACTCCAGTTGCACAGAATTTTCGAATCCGACTCCGACTCCGACTCTGGAGCTCTGGCTGCAACCCCTACCCCTGCCTAGACTTTCAATAACTTCAACATTTAACCCTTCCAATTTTTCTTGAGTCCTTCTTGCGTTTTCTTGTTCCTTTACTTCCTCACTTTCTCTCTCCCCCTCTCCATCACCCTTTCCAGCGTTTAGAAGTTCTTCAAAATATTCCGCCCACCTTCCTTCTATTCCCTCCTTCTCTGCAATCAAATTTCCCTCTCTGTCCTCGGTATTGTATTGCTTTACATTGCCTTTTCGGTATGATTTTTTCAATCCAAACAGCAAACTCCTTCTGTCTCTCAGATCCTCAATCAGTCTGCCTTCCAGCTCTTCCCATATTTATCCCTTTGCTCTCCCCATTGTTTGCTTTGCTTCATTTCTTGCTCTTACATATTCATTTCTTCTTTAAACAGCTCTTTTTCTTAACCAACTACTCAACTTTTGAGTTTTTTTCTTTACAGCAACTTTGACATTTTTTTTGTCCACCATCGTGTGTTTTCCTATTTCCTCCAATAGGAGGAAATAATAATAATAATAATAATAATAATAATAATAATAATAATAATAATAATAATAATAATAATAATAATAATAATAATAATAATAATAATAATAATAATAATAATAATAATAATAA
Organism: Trachelipus rathkii; assembly: GCA_015478945.1. Taxonomy (NCBI): domain Eukaryota; kingdom Metazoa; phylum Arthropoda; class Malacostraca; order Isopoda; family Trachelipodidae; genus Trachelipus; species Trachelipus rathkii. Next base: position 21,553 of record JABUQX010139958.1, read on the forward strand.
TAATAATAATAATAATAATAATAACAATAATAATAATAATAATATAAATAATAGTAATAATAATAAAAATAATAACAACAAGAATAATAATAACATAAATAATATATATTATTATTATTATATTTTAGATATCTCTGTGTTAAATTATTAGCCTTACACATACATAAGTATATATATTATATATATTATTACATATATACATATATATACATATATATAGAGTATATATATATATATATATATATATATATATATATATATATATATATATATATATATATATATATATATATATATATATATATATGTTATACATATATATAATATATATATATATATTATTATATAAATATATATATATATATATATATATATATATATATATATATATATATATATATATATATATATATATAAATATATATATATAATTATATATATATTACATATATATATATATATATATTGAAGTTATGCAATGAAAAATTTGAAAGTGTTTCAATGATAAATGAAAATTGCTAAATACCCAAATTCCGATTTTGAAACGAAGTACTG
>JABUQX010139959.1:0-20303 GCA_015478945.1 Trachelipus rathkii
TACCCACACACACATGCACACACACACACATATTACACATATTACATATTACATATATACAGGAAAGGAGGAGTGAGGAGGAGGAGCAGTGAGAGGAGGAGAGAGACGGACCCCAAGATTGGGGTGCTGTGGCCAGCATCGGAAAGAAAAAGCATAGGAGAACATGACAAACGTCAAAAAGAAAAGCCCAGCCTTACCGCCCCTCTGTACCATTAATTAGTGAGAGTTCGAGACAGAAAAATCCACCCTAGAGCATCATGGGACCGCGACAGACCCTCACTCTGTAACCGTCAATGTAAGGGGTTCATCCTCCAGGTGTGTGGGCCAAACTATTCCCCATACAAAACCCCATTATTCTCTCCTATCACAGACACCTTATTCGCCTCAAACTCACATTTCTCCTTCAGACATTCTGTTCTCCTCACTGACTCAATCCACTTTCTTTTATCTCCCAGCTGGTCGGTTCCCAAATACACTCACCATACTCTGAAAAACTGCTTAACCAACCTACCATTGCCCATCCTTTCCATGACCTCAAAACCATCTCAACATCTTCATTTATTCCTCTCATTTACCCCTTTCTTCACACCCACCACACCACTTCTGGCCAGTCTCATCAATTCTTCTCACACCTAGCACACCTCTAAGATTGTCCATCTATACCACATTTTCAGAACTCCTTGTAGATCTATACCTCATTCTGCATCTCAGTCTCACTACCATACACAACAGGTAACAACATACCCCTCATGTAAGACCCTAGCGATTAGTCCCTTTACAACCACCAACGATTTAATTGCACCACAAATCTTCCTGCTATTCACAACTTTCTTACTACCACACTCTGCATCGTCCGTTCCTCTCATCCACAGCCCTAAACATAAACCTGACACTTGTTCAGCTGCCACTCATCTTAACATACATCTCACACTGAGGGAGTGTCCTCACTCACAAATCTCATATAACCTCCATTTCTATCCATGCATAAGCCCCCTCCTTTCACACACACACCCTGCCAAATTTCAATCAATCTCTCTCAAACCTCTCTCTTCAGATCTTCGCCACAATAGAACCAAATCATCCTGCATATAATAGGTAGGGCACCTCCACTCATCTCATTCTCCACCATTCTAACACTATTTCCTCATCCCACCTCAAATTCTTTCATAACTCCCATCCATATACAAATGAATAACCAAGGAGACATAACACAACTCCTGTCTTACTCCGCTATTAACCCTAAACCAAACCAATTACCATTGACACCATTTATTCTTACACACGCTTCACTATCGTCATACACATACTTTTGATTCCATTCAGAAGCCTACCACCAACACCATATATCACTAACGCTATATATATATATATATATATATATATAGAGTATATAGTATATATATATATATATATATATATATATATATATATATATATATATATATATATATATGATCTTGTGAATACTCCTTTCGTATTTGGGTTCAGTTTGATTTTATTCCCTGTAGCTTTTTTTTTCTAGTTTTTAAAGAGATATTAATAATAATAATACACACACACACACACACACACACACACACACACACACACACACACACATGAGACACATTAATACACACAATAATAATAGAAATTATTATGAGCATATTATTATTATTATTGTTATTATTATTATTATTATTATTATTATTATTATTATTATTATTATTATTATTATTATTATTATTATTATTATTATTATTATTATTATTATTATTATTATTATTATTATTATTATTATCGTTACTAGTTATTTCTATTATTATTATTATATATTATTATTATTATTGTTTATTATTATTATTACATGATTATTACACATTATTATACACATACACATTATTGTTATTATTATTATTATTATTACATATACATATTATTACATGAGTCTAGAGAATTGAAGAAATAGTGATCACAAAATCCCCTCCTTTCTGAGAAAGAAAGCAGATTGGGTGAAAGAGCATGAGAATAAGCAAAGTCTATAACATTACCCTGAGAATTAAAATGAAATTTCTGAGATTATTTATGGTGAACTTAAAGAGAGAATATGCATTTACATTTATATGATGAGCAGGAATCCCAAATGACACAGCACACAAGCATTTTTCGGGCTTTTTTTGGAGGTTTTATTCTCGTGAATTCTTCCAGATATATTTCAAATTGTTCATGTTATTATTAACATATTTGATTATTTTGTTGAAAGTTTCAGACAAATAGTTATAAATGCACAAAGTCTATAACGTGATTGAGAACAAAATGAAAAAATTCCTTATATCATTTTACAAGTAAACCTGAAAACAATATAAATAAGTACCTTTAATATTTTGTTACGTTAATTTTTAAAGTACAGCTGTATAACAAGTAATTAATAATATTAATATTATTATTATTATTATTATTATACATGTATTATTATTATTATTATTACATTATTATTATTATTATTATTCCATTATTATTATTATTATTATTATTATTATTATTATTATTAATATTATTATTAGTATTAGTATTATTATTATTATTATTATTATTATTACACATATTATTATTATTATGTTTTATTATTATGATATCCTGACCTGATTTATTGTAATTATAGCACTGTAATTATAATTATAATTACATTATTATTATTACCTATGACACACACACATTATTATTAATATTATTACATATTATTATTATTATTATTATTATTATTATTATTATTATTATTATTATTATTATTATTAAGTGATTATTATTATTATTACTATGTATTATTGTTTATGAGCACTTATTACACTATATTCTCTGGTCCTCAAAAAGGACAATGACAGTTGTAATTAGTAGACCCCTTCAGATACCTTAGGGAATTATTTGTTTTATAATTAATTGCCATAATGTGGTTGTAAAATATTGTAATTTGTAAACTGTAACTTCTTTATCTGACAACAGTAAGCTCTTTTAAATTTTGAAAAATTGAATTATTATTATTATTATTATTATTATTATTATTATTATTATTAGATCCGACTGAACTGATCCGATCCGACCCCTTGATCTGATTTATTATTATTATTATTATTATTATAAGTATTTTTTATTATAACATTACTGTATTGATGCAAATTTTTTTTATTCCTATTAAAGATGAACATTATTATTATTATTATTATTATTATTAATATTATTATTATATTATTACATACATATTATATAAATATAATTATTGTGTTAGGATAAAACTTATAGCAATAACAAACCTGTCAACTACTCGCGATGTACATACACACCATTCTAATTAATAATATTTTATTGTAGTTTTAATCTTTATTTTAGCTGATGATGGGTTTGGTTAACCCGAAACGTCCTATTATATAAATGCATTGTATCTGGGGCTCAGTAGCCCCATTCTGATAGAATGAATTGAACTTAACGTACATTACATGATTTATTGCCATTTTGTAATTGTAATAATATCTATTATATTTGTATCCCCAGGACCTGACCTGATCCCATCTGATCTCTTATTATTAATATTATTATTATTATTATTATCATTATTATTATTATTATTATTATTATTATTATTATTATTATTATTATTATTATTATTATTATTATTATTATTATCATTATTATTATTATTATTATTATTATTATTATTATTATATTATTATTATTATTATTTCAACGATTATTACTTATTTTATATAATTATCTCATCACTCATTAATCAAACTCTCCCATGAACTCCCTTGTAATTTGTCACATGAAATATACATCAATCTGATAATGATTTTATTTAATTAGAGGTCATTGTTTTGTACAATAAAGGAGTATAAGTCATTTTTCTGTCCTTCCTCACCTTTGGGAGAACCTCTAACAGCTGTTTTTTATTTCATCCATTCTATATATAGATATATATATATATATATATATATATATATATATATATATATATATATATATATATATATATATATATATATATATATATATATATATATATATACATAAGCAGCATACATATAGCAGTGATCCTACCAAGTCAGCGCCTACACCCTTTCGCCAAGAAGAAGGAAGATTAGAGCTATCGCGCCCGCACCTGGTATGGCGGTTATTGCGATAAACTGACTTGCGCGGTTCTTTTGGTGACGATTCCATAAGCGCCCCGAGCGAAGGTGAAGATAACGCTACGCCTTGTTGTTGCTTCCTTCCAGCGGCAAAGATTAGCCCGAATCCCCAATCAACAGGCGGACCAGGTGTTTTGCGCACCCACAATTCCAAGGGTGCTGCCCTTAAGCCTGTGGGTCACCTGTAATGAAACCATGTTAGGCTTGGGTGTATCGGTACCTTGATGTGAGTGATTTATCAATCTCGTCGTGGGTAGGTTGACATATTCTGTACCGACGCCGCAAAAAATTGGGAAACATCGCAGTAGTTATCGTTCCGGAGAAGGGATCTGGAGTCGAGCTCTGAGCGAGTCGGATTTGAGTCCAGGACCTCTAGGGTCCCAGTTGAAAAGAAGAAGGAAAATGGCTTGGAATGCAAATGACAGAAAGGAATACAGCAGCAAGGAAGAAGTGAGAAAATAAAAAGAAAGAAGGAGGAGGAGTAGGAAAGGATTCCAGAGGATAGTGGCAACTGGTGCTGGGAGCCGGTGCGGGTTGGGAGTTTAGTAAAGATTAGTACAAATAATACAGGTTCTTATAGAAGGACATGGTCATATTTTGAAAATAATGGTTTCAGAAACACACAAAAAAAATAAATAAAATAAAATAAGTAAATAAAAAAATAAATAAAATTTTATTCTATACTAACTCTAAAAATTTACGTTTTGACATACCCTAAAGCAGTAAATCACTAAATCAAACTGCCCTCCTCAGATCTATTTATATATTGATCTATTGATCTATTGATCACTGATTTAAGCTTCTCAAATTTTTACTAAATATCATGTTTCATACGGAATCATAAACTAAATCAAATCACCATCCAACCACCCTCCAGTAGTCAAATCATTGATCTATTGACTTATTGATCTATTGATCTATTGATCTTTTGATCTATTGACTCAAGTCATATAAGTCATATTTTTATTAAAATTATCATGTTTTACATAACGGTAACAAAACGTAAATCAAATCACACCATCCTGGCCCAATCTCCGTCCAGCGCTGGGATCTATTGATTCTATTACTCACACTGGCCATTCATTGACTTACGATCGCGTTTCGATTCAAGTCAAATTTTTACTAAAATTGTCATGATTTCATACTTAAAGCAGTAAATCAGTAAATCAAACGACCATCCAACCACCCTCCTGCCCATCCTTGATATAGATCATGACTTATTGTTTTATATTTTGGATAAACATAACATAAAACAAATTCTTTATACACTGATCATGAATATGTTAACGTAAAGTTAATACGTAATAAAGCTTAATGATTCATGGAAGCTATGCAAACACAAACGTTCAACAACAGTCCAAAGAATAAAACTTAACGTTAACAAAGTTCCACACTAAACACCAGTATAACTAACATAGAATACAAAGACGTAACCTATTCATACTTTTTCAAACATATTCTTAACATATTAACGTTAATTTACATTGACATAATAATATTTAACAAAAAAAGTTAATGGTCAATGAGTATATGTTAATCTGTAACAAAGTTTTTCCCAAATGAATAAAGCAAGTAAACATAGTATCAACTGAACTATTATACGTACAACGACAAACCAACATACCTTATAACTGGAATGCAGTCAATATTAACAAAACCCATACTCAACAGGGTAACTAACATGGTATGTAGGGCCAACACTACTCCTGAAGGCTTGGGCCTCAGCCGTGGTCGCATTCTCCTGAGGTAATGCCTGCTTACACCCTTCAAAGATCCTCTCAGATCAGCTGACTTTTCTAAGGGATCTATCCCTTGCTTCGGAGATGTAGTTTTAGATACTCTTGCTAATGAAAGTTTGTTACCTGTGTTAGGTAATGTTACAAATATTACTATGATCAGTGAAAATAACACCGATGTTTTGTTAGAGAAATGATTTATTTTGTAAGATATTACCGTGTTCGAACTGACGATGATGTGTTAGAAACGTAGGCTTTTGGTTAAGATTTTGTTGAGTAATGCTAGGTTTGCCCGAATTTTGCTAATGTCTACGCTTATTCATAGTTCAAAATGATGTTATACCTGGAGATCATTAATTAGCGTTTAGTTAAAACTTTGTTGTCTTTGCAATTATTCGTTGGGGACGATATTTAGATGAGGTTATGATGAATTTTTTTTAAATATTACGAAGTTTGTTACGTTAGCATTATATTCGTTGTCCGTATGCTTATCATAGTCGTTAAATTGTTAATATTACTTATTTAAAGACAAAATACATTATAGTATGAGATTTGGTTTGGAAAAGTGGGAATAGGTTACGTTTTGTAATGAAGTGTTAGGTACTTTACTGCTGTCAAGTGGAAGTTTGTTAATGTTAGTAGTTTATTCGCACGTATGGTGTGTTAGGTCATTCGTACATTATATTCTTAGTTCAGTTGATGTTAGGCTTATTAATGTAAAAAACTGTTACGTTAGCATATTTGATGGTTATATAAAACTTATTTTGTGTTGTTTAACCGAAATGATTCTCGAAATATGACATGAATCAACAGATCAATAGATCAAAAGTAATGGTGGGAGAAGTGGGAGGGCAGTTTGATTATCTGATTTACTGATTTACTGTTTGCAAAATCAAATTGCTACAATTACTGGCGATATTTTACTCAAAGAATCTATTTGCTGTTATGTTTGGATAAACTTTGTTATAAGCTACAGTTATTCGTTGGTCTGTAAGATAATTACACACGGTTGCGATAAATTTTTGTTAAATATTACTGCGTCAATGTAAAAAATAACGTTAAGGTTACAGATATGCCTTGGAAAAAAAAGCAGGAAGAAGCCATGCTTTAAATGTTAGCTTCACTGTTGTTAAGTGCGAAAGTTTGTTAATGTTAGTAGTCTGTAATGCATGGTGTTGTTTAGTTTCATACATTATATTAGTTCAGGCCATGTTGCGTTAGCTTAATATCGTAAACTTATACTTTTAGCATATATATTCGATAGATAGTATAAAAAACTTATTTTTGTACAATGTTATGTTTAACCGAAATGATACCGAAATATACATGAATCAGATCAATAGATCGAAAGGTGGTGTGGGAGGTACAAGACGGATTTACTGGGATTTGCTTTAAAAACAGTAAATATTACAATTTATCGTCATTTGCCCAGCAAACTCATTTTATGTTAAGGTTTCATTGTAAAATTTTGTTGTCATTCGTAGGTTTTGTGATAATTGCATATGCCGCATAAATTTTGTTGCCATTGCGTTTTGTGTCAACGTTTAATGGCAAAGTTGATATACTTTGTCGAGTAGGTTTTGTGCGTTCGCTACTTCATCTGGTGTTAGTGGCACTGTTAATGTTAACCGTTTATTAGGGCGTAAGTTGTGTTTGTACATTATTTTCTTAATTCATATGATGTTATGTTAGCTTGCTGAATGAAATATTGCTATAGCATATTCGCTGGTTGCATATAAAGAACTCACGAAAGCATGTTTCATCCGGTACTCGAAATGCAACGCCGAAAATAGGTTAATGTAAAATGAACATTGATATGTTAGAGATATGCTTGAAAAGTGCGGAGAAGTTACGTTTTGTTACACTGTTAAATTACTCGTTGTCATAAGGAACTTTGTTGCAGTTGGTTTTATTCATGCGTAAGGTGTAAGAATTTTATTTATTGCGCTTATATCTTAGTTCTGTCGCCGTTAGTTTGGTTATGTGAAACAATGTTACGTTAGCTATATATTCGTTGGTTAGTATATATAAAGAACTTATTTTGTACCCATATAGTTAATTTTGGTTGCTGTTGCCGTTGTTGCCAGCTTAATACATATGTTGTTGTTGTTGTTGTTGTTGTTGCTTTCGTTGTTGTTGTTGTTGTTGCTGTCTAACGAGAATATATACCTTTTGAACATATGGTTCGTTCAAAATGGTATTCTTGTTTACTTTCTTCTGATTGGTTGAGAAAGAATCTCATTACCTTTGGGGACTGTTTATACACTTGAGTTTCATCAGTAGGATATTTTTCGCTGATACACATCTCCCCATCTCTACCTTTATTTATTTGTTAGATTATGATAGTTAAGTAAGGTTATGATTTGTTGAATATTACTATGTTAATGTAAAACTTTGTTACGTTAGCATATATTCATTGGTCTGTATGAGAATTAGACAAGGATGTGATAACTTTTTAATATTATTGTGTCAATGTAAAATTAACGTTACTATGTTAGAGAGAATAGGTTACGCTTTGCCTGCAATGTTAGTTACCGCCTGGTGTTGCTGTGAAACCCTTTGTTAATGTTGAACAGCTCTTTTTCGTGTAAGTTGTGTTAGTTTGTCGTTGTATTATTCTTTCTTAGTTCATGCCACGCACGTTAGCTTTATTACGGGAACTTAATATTAGAGCATGCCTGCTGACTAAATATTGTTCAAATAAGGTTATGATCCATTTTTTTTAAGCAAATGTTACTGTGTAAGATTATTAACGTTAATATGTTTGAGATATGCTTGGAAAAGGAGAGAATAGGTTGTATACTGTTGTTTACTTAATTATGTTATGTGGAACTTTAATTTACAGTTTATTCGTGTGTAAGTTGTGTTAGGTTTGTTTTCAGTACGGCTTTTTCTTAGTTCATGTTATTATTAAAATAGTCATTTGTGGTAACTTTATTTCCTTGCTAGAGTATATCTGTTGATTTCATGATAATTAACCAATGCTGTGATAAATTTTAGTTAAATATTACCATGTTACTGTAAATTAACATTGTTATGTTAGATATGCTTAAAGAGTAACAGGGGGGTTACGTTTTGCATACCATGTTAATTGCTTTACTGGTGTTAAGTATGGAACTTTGTTAATAGTGACCGCTTATTCGGACTTATATGTTAGATTTGTCGTTGTACATTATAATCGTGTTCAGTTGATACTATGTTTGCTTTATTGTTGGGAAAACTTTGTTACGTTACCATATATTCGTTGATCAGATTATTGTTAAATGTTACCATGTTAATGTAAAATTAACGTTAATATGTTGAGATATGCTTGAAAAATGTATGAATAGGTCATTGCCCATGCCATGTTAATACTTTTACCGTTGTTATGTGGAACTTGTTAACATTAACAGTTTATTCATGTTTAAGACGTGTTAGTTTCGTTGTGTATTATATTCATAGTTCAGATGATAAGTAAGCTTTATTAATGTGAAACTTTTATTATAGTATATATTCAGTTGATCAGTGTATGCGAATTATTTATGTTATGTTTATCCAAAATGATATTCGAATCGATGTGTGACTTGAATCAATAGATCGTAGATCCAGATCACATGATGGCAGGAGGGTGGCTTGACAGGTTTGATTTCTACTGATTTACGGCTTGAGGGTATGCAAAACATGACAATTTTAGTACAAAAATTGGACTTGAATCAATAGATCAATGATCAATAGATCAATAGATCAATAGGATCAATAATAGATTCCAACTGGACATGGACAGGACGATTTACCGACGACAATTAGGGTATGCAGCATGATAATTTAGCAAAAAAAAAAAATTTGGACTTAAATCATTGATCAAATAGATCAATAGATCAATAGGATCAATAGATCACGACTGGGCAGGAGGTTGCTTGGATGAGAATTTAGACGGTATCGATTTACTGATTTAGGGTATAAACATGATAATTTTAGCAAAAAATTTGACTTAAATCAATAGATCAATAGATCAATAGATCAATAGGATCAATAGATCACAGATCAATAGATCACGAAAGGGCTGAGGAGGGCAGTTTGATTTAGTGATTTACTGCTGTTGGGTATGTAAAAACGCAAATTTTGTAAGTTATAAACATAAAAGAATAAGAAATTTTATTTATTTTTTTGGTATTATATTTGTTTTTATTTTTCTTGATGGTTCGGAAACCATTATTTTCGAAATATATAGACCCAATAACCTATATAAAGACACCAACATTGCTGTTATACTAATGTTTATTAACTCAGCACCGGTGCCGGTCCATACACCGGTGCCACTATCAACTCTGAATCCTTCTCCTACTCCTCCTTCATCTTTTCCCTTCCTCATTCTCCTTCTTCTTCCTTTCTTCCCTTCTTCTTCTTCTTCTTCGCTCGAGCATGCTTCGGCTCTTTTGGCTCCGACCGGAACAAAAAAATCCGACCTAACCTCCGAATCCGACTCCAACTCCAACTCCGACTCGACCTGACTCCAATTATTTCTCCGCTTCAATCTTCTACCACCGCTTTAATTTTAGCGTCCCTGCGGGGAGTATGAATCCGGCCCCGGACGAGTATCGTCACGCGATAACTCACATCCAGTTTCACCCGATGTAATGCTGTTGGTCATGTTTCAGGACGAATTGATCTTTGAAGCGCCATAGCACCCTTTAGGATCAGGTCACCGTTCCGCCCGCATCCACCTGTTCGATTTGGGATCTGTTGCCTGACCCTTTACTCCTTCGCTGGAAAAGGAAGAAACAACAAGGGCGTAGTTATATTTCACCTTCGCTCCTCGGGGCAGCATTAGGTGACCTAACGTACCGCCTGGGTCAGGCTTATCACACAATAATAACCATGAGGAAATAAGTCTCTGTTCTATTCCTTCCTAGCTTAGGTGTAAGACTGGTAGATCACTATATACATATATATATTTATAGTTATATATATATATATATATTATATATATAGAAAGAGACATATATATATATATATTATATATATACTTCATATATATATACATATATACATATATATATATATATATATATATATATATATATATATATATATATATATATATATATATATATATATATATATATATATATATATATATATATATATATATATATATATATATATATATATATATATATATATATATAGTAAGAGAGAGAGTGTATATATATTTGGAATTGGAATCTTTTGAAGATATCCATGAAATTGGCAGGAATGAACTGTTGGTGGAATGGGGACTAAGTCTTGAGTGTGCTAGGGCTACATGCATAATGTTGTTACCTGTGCTATTGTATAGTAGTGAGACTATGGTCTGGAATAAGAAGTATAGATCTAAAGTTCAATGTGTTCAGATGGACAATCTTAGGGGTGTGCTAGGTGTGAGAAGAATTGATAAAATGAGGAATGAACGTATTAGGGAGAGGTGTGGTGTGAAGAAAGGGGTAGAGAATGGGAAATGAGTGAAGATGGTTGGTCATATGGAAGGACAAAATGGAATATTAAGCATGGATAAGGAGGGAATGGAATGGAAGGGACTGGTGGAATGGAATGGAAGGAATGGAAGGAAGAAAGGAATGGAATGAATGGAAGAGTGGATGGATCCCACCAGAGGGTCCATCGTCCCATGAAGCTTTAGGTGGATTGACTGCGATGAGTTCTCACCACACGGTACTGAGGGCTTTCTTTTTGACTTATGTCATGTTCTCCTACTGTCTTTCCGATGCGCGTTACGCACAATATCACTCACATTTTTGGAAAAAAGAAGAAAAATAAAAAAGAAGATATATATATATATATATATATATATATATATATATATATATATATATATATATATATATATATATATATATATATATATATATATATATTGTTCTCTCCATATATAATATATATATATATATATATATATATATATATATATATATATATATATATATATATATATATATATATATATATATAAGTAGAGCGACAGAGTAGCACTATCGGCAAGGGCTAGGTTCGATCTCTTTCCAGCAAAAATAGTCAATGGTGAAGTAAACGTAAACTTTTTAATGTGAATGTACAGAATACTTATTTATTTTTATATTTATTTTTGTGTGAGAGAGAGATATATATATATATATATATATATATATATATATATATAAGGAGTATATTGTTATATATATTAGCTTGAAAAGCAAAATATAAGTAGAGAGTTTTGGTATATAATATTCATTTTCAGTGTAAAACATAATTTTGAAGTATTATGCTTTTTACCTTTTTTCGTTTTAATTCCACCATGGAAAAAAAGATAATCATTTTCTTTAACTAAACATTTTTTTAGCTTAATTTTAAATTATTTTTTGTTACAAATGCTTATGTGCTGTCCCAAAAGTGACATATGAATGAACTAATTTTAGTTGCAAAGAGATTTCGAAAATTATGAAAATTATTAAATCATATTCTTTTATCTTGTAGTAAAAATAAATAATCACATTTTCACCTTTTTCAAACCGAATACATATACATAATACACATACATACATATTATTATTATTACATACATATATATATATATTACATATATATATTTTATATATGAGACAAGCATATTATTATATAAAGAGATATATATTACATAGACATATTAAGCATATATATACATATATAGCATACATATATACATATTATATACATATAGTTATACATATATATATATATATACTATGAGATATATATATATATATATACATATATATATAGACATATTAGTGAGTGGCATATTTATATGAGCATATATATATATATATAGTATATATATATATATATATATATATATATATATATATATATATATATATATATATATAGTAGTATAGAGTTACATATACATATAGAAAGACATATATATATATATATATATATATACATATGGAAGATATATATATATATATATATATATATATATATATATGGAGAAAGAGTGAGAGAGAGGAGAGAGAGAGAGAAAGAGGAGAGAGAGGAACATGGATAAAAAATTTTCTTAAAAAATGAAAACTTAAATATTCATTTGTTTAAAACATTTTTAACATTTGAATTTTATATATTTAGAACTGTAGTGGAAAAATCACTGTGCACCCATACAGGGAAAAATATCTCCTCAGAGATTTCTGGCTTCTTTGCATGTAGTTTTAATCTTCATACAAGAATCGTCGATTACGCATATTCATTTGCAACTTGGTAAGTGTAATAAATATTCAATTTTCCAAACATACGCGGGTCGAGTGGTAAGGTTTGTGTTAGATTCCTTTTCTTTTATTGGAAATTCAGGGCAGATCCAATCATGTAACATTTCTCTAAAAGGAAAAGGATAATGTTTTTAGTCTCATCAAATCATTCATTCTTACTGATTTTGCCCACCAGCGTTCTCCGTATCTTGAAGTAATGCAGCATTCACATTTTACTTCTTCTTTTTATACTGCTGGAGCCTATCTTATTGATCCCTTTCTCTCTCTCTCTCTCTTTCATCTTTGATCCCCTAATTTAATTTAACAAAGAATCTTTCAAACACACTTTCACGTTATTCAGTTTGTTGTTCTAAAGTGCTCTTTCCCTGTTGAAATATGTGGGTTCTTTGACTTTTTCATCAGATGTTTAATAAAAAATAAAAAATAAAAAATTGAAAATTTTGTCTAGTTTGAATATACGAATATAAATTGAAAGGCAAAACTACAGGTTACATTGTGCAATATGAATAATAAACATTTAATTACTGTAATAAATTAACAACCAAAGCCATCAATTATAAATAAGATTTAATATCTTTCCGAAAATGAATTTTATGTTAATAATAATAACCCAATAAATTTGTACTTTCAAAATTTAACAACGTTTCAAAATTTGAACTTTATTTGCTTATCCAAAAATTTTATTTTATTTTCTTGCATTTAAACGCTCTGATATATTACTGAAAACATCTGAAGGGTTAAAAGGGACGATGGAAAGTTACAAACTAAACGGAAAGTTAAGTGAGGTAAACAAAGGAAAAATAAAATAAAATTGTTTAACTTTTAAATTATTCTTAATTTCCCACCATTATAATTTATAATCAGCAGTTCGGTTTTAATTTGGAGCTCTGAAAAGAGATCAGTGCACACCCACACACACACACACACACAAACACACACACACACACACACAAACACACACGCACTCACACACACATACATATATATATATATATATATATATATATATCTCTCTCTTTATATAACTTAATAATAATATATATATATATATATATATATATATATATATATATATATATATATAATATATATATATATATATAACAATATATATGTAACATGTATATATATATATATGCTCCTGCAGTTTTCATATACTTCAACACTGCTCTCCATACTCTCTGCTCTCTCTCTCACTATATTTATATTTATATATATATATATATATATATATATATATATATATATATATATATATATATATATATATATATATATATATATATATATATATATATATATATATATATATATATATATATATTATATATATATATATATATTAAAGTTGCTACTTTTATACGTAGTTGAATTATTATTAATGTTTTTCACCCTTGAGATAGTTTGTTAGTCTATTGTTTATTTCTTCACTCACTGTTGCTAGAGCATATTTCCTTTTCCTTACTTTTATACATTGGTATTTTCAGAGATATAGTTAATTAGAATTAAAACTTATATTAAAATGGTACTGTGACTAGTACTAACTTTAAAACTCTCATTAAACGCATGTTTCAATAGCTTTCGTCGTCATTAGTCTTCATTTGAAATTCACTTTTGAGAAGCATCAATTGAAAGGGTCGTTGGCAAATGAAATGCCAAGACTAGTCAATATAATGAAAACAAGACCATTAATCATTCAGTGGTGGTCAAATGGTCAGTGTGTATGTATCTCTCTCTCTCTCTGCCTCTCTCTCTCCTGCCTCTCTTTCTCTCTCTTTCTCTTATATAAACAGATAGGTAGGCTCTTTATTATATATATATATATATATATATATATATATATATATATATATATATATATATATATATATATATATATATATAAATAAAATTTATATTTTTTTTTTTTTATATAAGGAGAATCCTTATTGCTTGCTTAGTATGCGGCGAGTGAAAAATAATTAAAGAAAATTTTGATTGTCATTATACTGTTATTTGACAATAAAGATGTCGATAATTATTCTTCTTCTAACACTTCTATTAGCAATATATTTAAATTTATATTTACTTTGCACTCTCGAGCACCCAACATGAATAAAAATTTCGCTGGTCAATACGATGCTTGTGGTAACTCGAGGGCTTGCCTTTCTGAGAAGTTTAAGATGGTAAACAGGTGCGCGGGCATGAAATTACTGTCGGCGGAAACACTATGAAAGCTTGAGGAAACTTAACAGCAAGAAAATACTTTGAGCGAGAGGTAACAAGCTTTTCGGAGTTTTTCTCTTAATATCCGTTCATTTCCTCGTTATTCTTATTTTAAAAAAATAATAAAGAAGAATTATGATTTTTTTTCGAAATTCTGTTCAAAGTTGCCACATTGGATATTTCATGGCCATATTTCACAAATTTAAGCATTGTTGAAAGAAATGTTTTATTCTTTATATAGTAATTAAGTTTCGAAATTTACATAAAAATAAGATATTGAAAAATGCAAATAAGGCTAATTTTTCAAGTAAATTTTGGAATTAGAAAAAAAAGAAGAAAAATACCCTAAAAATTGAGAAAAGAGTCTAATATGGCTTTGTTTTATATGTAGTACTTAGTAATTGTGCAGATGTGCGTACGCGCGCACATTTTAACGTTTTGTGCAATATTCATGTGTTTGGCAGCTTTTCTTATAAATGCCTAAATAGAAATCATCTTATGATAGTGACCACAGATATAAAAGTGAAAACAAATAAAAAAGTTTCTTCAGAAGAACAGGAGGGCATAGTTTATCTTCAGGTGAAGAATCGCTACGATAATTCACTACTCAATATTAAATTTGCAAGTAAGCTTTATATTTCAATTATATCCAGTTATATATATATATCTCTCCTCTGTCATGGTTTCATTCCTCAAGATTCTTTCTGCCATATGTATGTATGTGTGTGTGTTGTGTGTAATGTGTGTGTGTGTGTGTGGGATCTCTCTCTCTCTCTCTCTCTCTCTCTCTCTCTCTCTTTCTCTCTCTCTCTCCTCTCTTTCTCTCTATATATATATATATATATATATTATATATATATATATATATATATATATATATATATATATATATATATATATATATATATATATATATATATAGAATCATGTAATTGAACATTGGGTAACAAGGCTAGCTATCAGGCATTTCAATTTCATTACTTTTATTAGTTCAAAATTATCACCGAAATCCAATGAACTAAAAAGCATGGTCATCTTTTGATTTACCTGAAAACTTATATCCTGAAAGAAGTGGATGAAAATAAAGAGTATAAATTTTAAAGTAAAAAAAAAAGAAATTTTTCTGACAATAGTTTTTTAATAAAATTAAAACCAAAATTTATATCTTAATTAAAACAAATAGAGAAACAATAATATTCAGACGTTTCATTTTAGAATTTTTAGCTTAATTAAAGCAATTGGAGAAAATAATATTTCACACGCTTCATTTTAGAATTCTTATACGAAGCTTTGGACAACAATGAATTTTTAAGAAAAATTCTGCGGTAATTCAGCCTAATATTTCGATTCTTATTGTTCTGAATATGTTTAGTTTTAAAATACATTAAAATATGTTGAATATAATATAAATAAAGAATAAAAAGAAAGAAACTGTAATAAACATTATAATGTTTTCTGCTTAGTAAAGACTGATATCCTGTAAAGAAGAAAGTAAAGAAACATGTAAAGAAGAATAGTCGCCTGGATCCTAAGAGCACAGAGTTATTTGCCTTTTTTTATCTCTTCCTATTTATGAAATTTAAAATGAAAATTGAGATTTTTTATACAGGTATCATTTTGAATTTTAATGTCTTGAATTCAATTTCTATACTTTAAGACCTCCCTATAAAATCTTTGCAACCTTTTAAAAGTGGGTCTTGAACAATTTCAGTCTTGTTTTCAATTTTGCTTACAATTTTCTTCAAAATTTAAACACACTGAATCTCTACTACAAAAGAATTTATATATATATATATATATATATATATATATATATATATATATATATATATATATATATATATATATATATATATATATATATACATATATATATATATATATATATATATATATATATATATATATATATATATATATATATATATATATATATATATATATATATATATATATATATATATATATATATATATATATATATATATATATATATATATATATATATATATATATATATTAAAGAGGTTCATTACTGCTATTTTAGGGTAAGAAAGGTTTTTAATACGTTTCATCAAGGTTTTGTAAGCTACGGTTTTTCCTTTGACTCGTTAAGTGCAATTCTTGACTATTACTTTTCCTATAAAGATGATAAAATTTTACATTCTGTTAACAAACTTAGTCATAAGTTTAAACTTTTGTTTGGATTGAGTCCTTGGTCCGATCTTTCAAACTCCCATATGACTTTTAACATTTTATCTTATATTTTGAATTTGAAGAGAAATTAGTATTAGGCTATGGCCTTTCTTTTGGTTTTGATAACAATTCAGATAAACTTCTTAGTTTCATTACTGAATTAATTCTTTTGTCAAGAAGTGTTCGTATAAGGAAAGTTGTGATTTGGTCGTATTGAAGGGTTTTATTTGCAGGGATATTATTAGAGACAGCAATAATAATTTACAAAAGATTTCGATTGATGCACTTACAAGATTAAAGAAGAGCGAAGATATAATTATACTAAAGGCTGATATAGGTAATAAAATTGTTTTCATGGATAGGGATGTTTATTTAAACAAGGCAATTCCTTTGCTACGGGATGAATCTATTTATACGAAATGAGAAATAATCCTTTATAAACATCACAACGATTATTTAATTGCAAACTGAAAGAACCTTTGGTTGGAAATAATTTAAAAATTAATAATCTCTCGGCCTATTTACCTAGATTATCTTATTTTACGGATGCCGAAAATACATAAAGAAGGTATATTTAAGACAAATAATTAGTAATGTGGAGTGTATAACTTATAAACTATCTTAATGTATTTCAAAGGCTCTGTCTCCATTATTGGGTAATATCTCTTCGTCACATATTAAAAATTCAATCAATTTCGTGGATAAAGTTAGGCACATTAACTAATGATTAGTTTCGATGTTGTTTCTTTGTTTACGAAAGTACCTGCAAACAACCTTAGAATGGCTAAAAGAATATTTGGAGTTATATAATTTTCTCCTTCCAGTAAATGTTGATGTATTTATACAACTGATGCAGTTATGTATTTCCCATGCTTATTTTTCATTTAACGGAGATTTTATTTGCAAACTTCAGAATTAAGTATGGGTTTGCCAATTTCACCAATTCTGACAACCTTTTTATGGAGTTGTTTGAAAGATTTTTGCCAAATATTTTGAATACGGAATGTTTTTGGGTTAGATACGTGGATGATGTTTTTGCCGTTTTACCAGATAATTTTGCACCAGATAAAATACTTTTAAAACTCAAGAACTGTCACCCAGATATAAAATTTGCTTTTGAGAAGGAGGATGAAAGAAAACTACAATTTCTTGATATTTTATTAATTAGAAGTTGCAACAATCGACTAACTTTTGACATTCATAGAAAAAAGACACATACGGACAATTATGTGCACTGGTTGTCCTTACATGACACACATATAAAATAAATTTGGCATAGTTAAGGGTTTCTTTCTGAGAACTTTCAGAATCTGCAGCCCCTGCTATATTGACCAAGAAATTGAACATATTAAGAGTGTCTTCAAAGGTTTGGGCTATCCAAGGAGTTTAATCTCTAAAACATTGACAACTGCAAAGAGAAAGTTTTACACTCCTACAACTCTGACCGCTCCTGAAAATAAAATATTTTTAAAGATACCAGGCAATATAAAAGGACTAAAAGAAAATGTACCTAAAGAATTTATGCTGGTACCCACCATATCAAACACGGCAAAAAGATTCTTATGTAAAACTAGATTTAATGAAAAAGAAAATAATCAAGGTGTCTACAAGATTCCGTGTAAGGATTGTCCCTCTGTATACTTTGGGGAGACTAATGATTTTCCAAGAAGGGAGTATCTTCACACCTACGCACTAAAAACAGGCGACCAGGCATCATCATTACATAAGCACCGAGTAGAGTTGGATCATAGAATAGACCTTCCCACAATGACTTTTTTATACCCTGATTCAGATACCAACAGGAGACAGTTAATAGAGGCCTTCTTTATCAAAAATGTGTTTGTAATTTTATTAATAGTCTTCAGAGCAATCTTATTGATGATTTTACTAATATTTTATTGTTAAATTATTCTAAACTTTCAAAATTTGTCAGATATTTAAATACGATAACCTAATAATAATGGCAACAATAATAACTAATTATTATTATTATTATTTTTCTCTTTTTGATGTTTTAACCATTATATTTTTGCTATTTTAGTATTGGGCCTGAAAGAAGAGAAACAAGTGCTTTCTCAAAAGGCTAGCCCTGTTTTATTAATTTTTTTTTTTTTTTTTTTGTAGTCCTACATATTTTAGCACGGTTATAGTGTTTTTTATCATATATATATATATATATATATGATCAGGATGGTTTCAGTCTGGAGTTGATTCTCCCTGATCCAGGATCAGGTCAAGGTCGTCAGATGATCGTGGATCCATCGTTCATTCTCGGATCTTTCATAGTCATCAGTCCTCTTGGTGGACTCGACCTCTTTTCTTCCTTTTGTATAATAGGGTGAGAAACAGTGATCAATTCCGCATTTTGAAGGTTGCGTTTTCCTGCTTCTTCCCTCCTTATTTTGCGTTCCTAGATAAACAATAATAAATCATGATTCTTTATCTGATTCGATTAAGCATTTGGGGAAAAGCGTTCGGGATCGCAATCATTAATTTAATAATTTACAAGCCATTAGGAATTTAATATTTATGTTTTTTATCGGCTTTGAAGAATTAATTTTAAATAAATTATATATATATATATATATATATATATATATATATATATATATATATATATATATATATATATATATATATATATATATATATATATATATATATATATATATATATATATATATATATATATATATATATAAATATTTAACAATATATATATATATATATATATATATATATATATGGCA
>JABUQX010139960.1:0-29179 GCA_015478945.1 Trachelipus rathkii
TTGCGTTGCTTCGTTCAGTGGCACCTCAGATTTGGGTGTTTTAGCCGTTTTCGCATTTATCATTGAGCAGCGTTTTCGTGCGCCGCTTCAATACATACATAAAATTTTTGTCTCTAAAGCATTTAGTGTCAGTTTACGTACATAAAGGAAATTGCCATTAAAATATTATTATTTTAATAATATAACTGCGGTATCAAATTAATCAATTTTTTATATTTATATAATTGTTAGTTGATGTAAGGTATACATCTTCATATAAAATGCCAAATAGTATATCAATTTACTAATATAAAAATGCCAAATAGTATATCATTTTACTAATATAAAAACTGCCAAATAGTATATTAAAGTACTTACATAAAATTAGCGTCCTAAGCTAATATTAAATTATATATATATATATATATATATATATATATATATATATATATATATATATATATATATATATATATATATATATATATATATATATAAATAAAAATTTTTTATATATAGAAATATTTATTTAATGAGAAAAATATTTATTTAACAAATACAATTTATAATTAAGTGTGTAGGTATACACGTAAAACGTGTGTGTACATTTATTAGGTAATAATGACCCTATGTTTGGTGTCAATATATGGATAGAATGAATCCATATATTGACACCAATATATGGATAGAATGAATCCAGAATTGTCGGTAACTTTACCGAAAGTTGTGGAGTGTTTGACAATTGATAAGCTAGTAATCAAGAGCTCTGCACCCGCTATTGGCAAGGGCGGTACAAGCTATAAAAGGAAATACATTTAGGTTTAGCTGAAGTCAAGATTCAAGGCTAAAAGGTGTTATTAAGAAGGGCAGTGGACCAAACTTCAAAAGGAAATTGGACAGTCATTTTGGAAACTTTGAAAAGCCTAACCTAGTACTAATATCGCTAATAACCCATGATCGGGACTACCAAGCTTAGATATTCTGGATGTAGTGAAGTGATTCGAGGGACAATCCATTAAACGAAGGAAGTTGCGGGAATGTACCCGTAAGACGTCATCGATCAAATAATGATTGGAATGATGCCAAGGTGACCGAAAACCGTCACTCTTGCGCCTCGTAAATTGAAAGGATTGATTCCAGCCACTTCTTAACTGTGGAAAACCATACAAATAAATGGAAAAATTATAGTAATTTTTGTTCTGTTTGTTAAATCAGAACAAATCTGGCACAAATAGCAGATAGGCACAAACGCATTAAAGCATAGAGCCAATTAATAGCTCAAATCAGAAATAATAGATTCAAAGGCGATAGAAATAGCCATAGTTATGGAAGAACACTTTATTTATGCTAGCCGCTAAACAACTTATATTAAATATTTTAGATAAGATGAATACCTCCAGACAATACATATATATATATATATATATATATGCTCTTTCTTATGTATATATGTATATATGTATATGCTCATATATTAATATGTATGTATGTATATGTATGTATGTATATGTTCATTCACTTCAGGTTGAACTTTGCTTACATAGTTCAGGTAAAGGCAACTGACTATGAAAGAAAGTTGATTAGTATAGAATTGTGGCTAAAAGGCACAGCCGATTTAAATTTTAGGTTTAGGAAGCATAGAAAAAATTTATGTTGAAGAACATGATATTAATTCACCACAGCATAGTTAAGTTTCAGGAACCCAATCTTATATACTCGATGGGAAGATTGTAACATTATTGTATTTTTTTTGAAAGCATTTTAAACTAACATATAAAATAGCTTTCCATTTTTGATTTATGCCAGTAAAGAAAGGTATCTGGACCGCCTCGAACAATATCGCAAGATGTTTTTGTAGGTGATCTGTAATGTTATAAAGTCTCAAGAAAGACCGCCTCGAACGTTCATGTGTGATGTTTTTGTAGGTGACATATATGATTATAAAGTCTCCAGAACTCCGGATTTATTCGTAAACTCGTGAGGACAGTACCGATGAAAAACTCAGACACTTTTGAAGGAGATTCTGAGGATAATAAGGCATTAAGAAAACATGCTGTAGGGCCACCTATACAAGATTGTAAATTTTAGGTGAAGGGGTCACGAAGATTGATTCCAATTGCAAGTCAAATACCTGATTAGGTTCGAGGAAGGACAAATGTTGTCCCACCTTAGCTCACTTACCTGTACGACAGAGAGGTAAAGGATTTACCATCTGAGAATGAGCATTACTTGCAACCCTTTGGTAAATATACAAAGGATGAAATAATTCCGTCCCGAGCGTGCATAGTCATTCAAATGGGAATGAGTGCAGCTTACACTGGTAAGGGCCTCAGTTATAAGGAACTGTTGGAGTCCGACCTCTCCGATTGATTCAGATATCTTGATTCTGATGGAGATAAGGGAATGGTCCATTCGATTATGATCACAAGTGTGAACTAGAATGATGAGGTACGTAGAGAGAGAACCGAAAGCTGTAAGGATCATACTGCTTTACACATAATGATGTGTAGAACCTCTTGTAGAAGGAAGAGTAGACGTATGAAGTACGAGATAAAGGAAATTCGGAAAATACGCTGATCCAAATTGATGATAGTCTCTGTAAAGGAACTTCATCGCACAACTCTAATGTACTTAGGGTAAACGTTAATGACACTCTGACGTTTTAAGTGTCCACCATCTTTAAAAGTCGCAAGTATCATCGCGCATATGAGCAGAAGATATAGAGTTAATAGAAGAAAAGGAAGACTGGAAAAGCCTGAAAGAGAGCTGCATGACAAGCATAAGCGAATTTATCTTTTCTTAGGGTACAGAGATTAAAAATGCTCGCCTTCCAGCTTATTCTAATTCTTATATGAAGCAAAGTTCTTCAGGCTCATCTGATTGATGTATTGGAGATATTCAAAAGAATGAAGCTAAATATTTGTGGAAAAGAGAAGGACAGAGGTAAAGACTGTTGACAAACATCCATTGTCACTCTTATCGAAGTAGTAACTTCAACTCTAAAACTCTCTATATAACACAAGCATGAAGCTGAATACGCAAATTGATGACCTCACAATACAACAATCAAAAGTTTCATCTGATCATACCAACCGCAAGATCCAAGAGATTGTATGTATAAGGCCTTACATGCGATTTCAAATTTGGTACAGGGGTCAAAATCCCGAGAGGTGTAACTCTAGTTTTGTCTTTCAAGGTGACACGAGATATGGTGCACGGTATTTATTTGTGATCAGAAGAATACAAATAAACGCAGGTTGAAATATAAAGATACAATATTGAACACATGATGCACATATAAAAAGGCATAAAGAAACAGTTAGAAAATGCCATTTAAATTCATACAAAATATCACCAAAACCCTGCAGAATTACAACAATAAAGAACGATATCAGCAGATCACACATTAAGATGCTTTTATTAATTAAAGAAGCCTTTAAGGCAAAAAGAGAAGTCCAAGAAGTAAGTTATTGAAAATAATTTCTTTGTTTCGTCTGTTATTTATCCTCCTGGCTTAACGAGGAAAAGGACAGGCAAGATAGAGAGATTGTAGTAAAATAACGTTCATGTTGGACACAGTAGAAGTATGAACAATAAAGCTTAAAAGGAAATAAAACTGTTAAGAAGAAATTAACAGAACAAATATGATAGATGATAAAAGTAAGCTCATCCAAAAGGGATAGAATGAGCACATCAGTCAACTGTCTGGTTCCAATATGAAGAAAGCCTCTATATATATATAAATAAAGATATATGAGTTTTCTTCATATGATAACCTCTCAGTATTATCCAGCGGATCAACTAATCTTAAAGACATGGAACCAGGTAACAGTACATCACAGCTTTATCCAACGGATCAAATACAAATTGATCGGGAAGAAAGGAATGATAGATTTAATACTTAAGGTAACCATAGAAGAAACCTTAACTATCTCACTGATTATTGGTGAAACATAGAAGAAACATTTTGCTAAGAAGTTCAACAAGGAATTCAGATATGAGTAAACTCATAGGAAAATCTTAAGGAAAAGATTGTTGGCAAAGAAGCCAGAAGCACCATGTTACAGGATCAATAGGATCGTCAGAACATACTAATCTGAAATTTGACATTGTTGAAGGATACGAGAAAGTGCACGTTCAACTATCCAGATACATTGCTTCAAATGGAAGAGGAACCAATAATAACAGAAGTTTATAGCAATAAATCTTAATTTCGCAAATATCTTCTACTGATATACTTCAAAACGCATACATATAGGAACTGACTTTACAACTATTTAATCTGATAAAATTTTAAGAAGGAAAAATAGATGGATTCAGGACAAAGGTAGTTAGACCAGTAAGAGAACCTGTGTATCCATAGTAACGTAAAGTCAACGGAATCATTGATTCGATACTTTAAAAGTCATAAGAAGACATAATGCTGACAGCAAGAGAAGGAGACTTAAGAGGCCCTAAGAAGGCTGCAGAAGCAAGCGTAAGTCAATTACCCTTCTGAAAGGCAATAGAGTTGTAAAATCTCCGGAAAAGTGATTCCACTCTTATTTTCTCTAACTCTGTTTGAAGCTAAAATCTTCCAATAAAGTAGACTAAATAATAAAGAAAATAATTTTAGAAAATAATTTTAGAAGAAGGAAGTGTGATTCTGGTAATAGAAAGCAAAACAAGCTGCTTCACAAAAGCAAGATCGTTCTATATCATAAAAGCTGATTCACAAGGAGTAAGAACACATTTAGAAATTAAACAAGTAAGTTTATACAACTTCAAAGTTTGGGGATTCTAATGAAATTAAATTTAGAGTACCAAAAGTTTGAAGTCGGATATAATTTAAAAAGCATCATGTATAGTATAATCAGTTTAGAAACAAGAGTAAAAATAAGTAATATTTTAGTCATCGAACTAAAGCAGAAAATCGTCTTGTAATTTAATAGAGAAGAATTTCTTCTCTAGTCAGATGATTAGAAGTATGCATCAGATAAGAAAAACATTTAAAAATGTACCATTAGGTAAACATTAGAGATTCATTTATAACTTTTATAGTGAATGTACTATATTTATATGCTCTACTTTAATAAACTTTTATATTTACAGAAATCATATGTTGAAAAACAATACAGTAATCTGTTTAACATTTTTTGTTTCGCATAATGACCCAACGTATAAAAGATAGCAATTTTAAAGATAATTTATCTTATTAACGTAAATATGAGTGGTAATTTGAATTTTAATAATATTTGATCAATGCATAATAAATGTCTAGTGTAAGTCATAATGACCACATAATTCTCATTTTTCAACGTCAAATATGATCATTAAACACGATGACACACATCAAGTTTTAAATAGTATGAACATTACATTGTCACCACTAGCTGATTTTAACGTATCACATTAAACTTATTTAAGATTGCATACAAAACAAGGTTACAGACTTATCATTAGTCATTACAAATTACTTGTAACGTTAAAATGTATGAATGAAAGAGTTAGCATATCAATACAGTCAAGCAAATCCTAACGCATTTAGGAATTTTAATTACAAAAGGGTCAGGTAACGGTAATTTAGTTTGACCTACATACCACGATTTGCTATTTCATTAAAACAACAACATTTAAATACTTCACGTTTAAAGTAAAAATCTCTTACATGTAAATCTCATAAACGTAATACTAGTATACAACTATACATTCATAGATGTAAATTATGAGATATACATAAGATGATTCATATGTGGGCATTACATACATATTTGAAAGTAATACTTACATATGGAGCATTATGTGTATATGCAAACGACATGGAAACATTTATTCATTAATTGACTTCACAAGCAACAGACACAATACATAATAGGTAACTTACATACACCGAAGATTTATGTTAGTCTTGTTACACTTAGTTTAAACTTTCGTTCAGTCATAAGTGAATAACATAACATTTCATCCAGTCATGATCACTATTTAATAACATAACATTTCGTCCGCTCATGGATAAATAACATAACATTTTATAGCATAACAGTTCATGTTCCTAAATATTTAATCACGTTTAAATACCTAGATACACCCAATATTTTAATGTTTAAATTTTATTTAAATAAATTTTTATTTTTTTTTGTCAAGGAAAGTAAACATTAAAGGTATAAAAAGATGATCAAAGTTAAAGAGAATAATAGTGTGAATAATTTTATTTTCTTTTGTTTACAAAGTTCATATATTCTAGGAATATATTCATATATTCGAGAATATTTCTTACTAATTCACACACGCACACAAAAATTTTGTTATATTTTTCTTATATAGCTAAAAATATAAATTTTGGTAATATGGTAATATACTCTTATAATAACAGGAGTACCTAAGAAAACTTATTTAAATTTACATTTATATTTCATTTATTTACTAATCCTAATACAGAATTTTTTTACAGAATTTCTCTGAAGTAAGTATACTATCAGGGAACAATGTATTTTTTACAGATATTCATATTAGCAGGGAACACTGAGGTACGCATTTTTCAGGATAATGTGGTTCGTCAGTAACAGACAAATAATGTCATTGCTTGTTGCTGAGGAATTTCTCTATCATGTCAAAAGACAACCACCTATCATCGGGTCAATCAATATAATTGAATTTTATCCTTGGTACCTGGTAAAATTATTTAATATTATATTAAGTCCTAGGGATGGACTTCATTATATATAATCACCACGCTGTCCCAGCAGGAAATAAGTAACAAATTTCAGTTAATAACAATTTTAAGGATGAGGACATTTATTTCAATATCTTATAACATTTATAAATTGGTTATATTGTCCCTGTTCGATCCAATAACTTATAACTTTACTAATTATTTTTTATTTAAAATTTACTAATTATTTTTATATATATAAATAATGTCCCTGTTCAAATATAAAAGTTAATGAAAAG
Source organism: Trachelipus rathkii (assembly GCA_015478945.1). Lineage (NCBI taxonomy): Eukaryota > Metazoa > Arthropoda > Malacostraca > Isopoda > Trachelipodidae > Trachelipus > Trachelipus rathkii. The sequence goes on from JABUQX010139960.1 coordinate 6,910, forward strand.
AAAAGTTAAATATTTTCTTTACAATTTTAACAATTTTTTAACAATTTTTTTTATTTCAACAATTTTAACAATTTAAATATTGTCCCTGTTCATCAGATTTCAATAAATTCCTATTACTTATAATTTTTTTTGTAACGAAAATACAGTATTATAAGATTTTTAGAAAACGAAACATGAAACAGTTTTCCCAAAGAATTTAATTTATTTTTAGAAATTTTAATTTCAATTTTCTTTTAATATTTTTTTATTTTTTTATTGATACAAACATTAATATCATACCATATCACAATGTCTACAACTTTATAGACAAGTAACAGTTCACATACAAGTCAACAACATTTTTGAACAAAAAAACAGCATGCAAACACTGTTTCAAATCATCAAATTCAGTCACTATAGACTCACTTTTGCAACATGTAACAAACATACACAAAAGCATTTAAACCACAATCAAGCGCAATTTACAACAATCAACAAAGACAATTACTGTCATATGTTAGTAATTCTCATACAGTTCTTTAATACAAATTCTTACAATTTATATTACATTTTACATATTAACATGTAAATCTTTCCAATCTTTTAAGACCCATACTGCTGCCGATATTTTTCTTTCTCTTTAAGGTATTGTAGAGAACATGGCGAATGGGATACTTCAAAAGATACAATGGAGAGAAACAAAGGCTTGACGAGACGGAGAAGAACTCGACTCTTACACGAAGATTTCAAGAACCAAACCCGTACTCGGTCACATTATGGAACACAAGCCGGAACATTACATAATAGTTTATTGCATAAACTATTATTTTGATTTTTAGTTAGAACTTTATAATATTTTAGTTTATTTTTTTGATTTTTTTAATCTCACTTCAAATTTTTAAGTTTTAAAAATTTTTAAGGGGGGAGATTCTGAAAAGATTGCTTAATCTGGAAATATTCTAACAACAGGATATCAATTAAATTAAAATAATATTATTTCATATAAAAATCCCAATGGTGAAACGGTAAAACCCACTGGGAAAACCAATGGGCAAAACCCTTCAATAATCGAATATGTTTTATTTAATTATTTAGAAAATTCCCATTGCTCAATCATTTTTCATAAACAAATTTCTTTTATAAATTATTAATTTGAATTCCCAATTTCAATAGATTTCACAAGATTTCTTAAGATCTCCCACAGGATATACATCCTATGGAATCCCAGATTGACCAACCTAATTAGTATAAAAGATGAGGAACAGAGCCAGAGCTCATTCTCTCGCTACAAATTAACCATTTAAAAAGAAAATAAACAGAATTTAAAGTAACTTTAAATTTAATATTATTTAACGTAAAGCGCTAAAAACGAAATATTTTAAAGTATTCTTTTGTGGTGAACATAGAAAAAAATCGACTCAAAATTTTCGTAATATTTTTAAAACTTAAAAGCTTAAAAGCTTAAAACTCAAACTTTATTTAATATATAAATATATTAAATATTTTATGTATAATATATATACAATTAACATATTATATCAATATGTAAATTATAACATATTACAATATATATAATGAATATATTATATATAAATACATACTCCATATATATATATATATATATATATATATATATATATACTAAAAAAAAATATATATATATATATATATATATATATATATATATATATATATATATATATATATATATATATATATATATATATATATATATATATATATTTTTATATAAATATATATATAAGAATGAGAATAAAGGGAATATACATAGAAAAATACTTTCAAGAAGATAAACCGAAAATAAATTCGTAAGTAGAATAAACCCATTAATAATTATTATTATTATTGAAATTATTAACTGAACTTTTGCTAGAAAAATAAATCAATTTTATTGCAAACTAATTTTCATTTTTTTATTTTTCAAATCAAATTTTTATTGATTTCATTTTTTGATAAAAATCAAATTAAATTTTATTGAGTTCATTTCAAATTAAATTTCATTTTTTACAAATCAAATTAATTATTAATTTCATTAAAATTTTGAAATTTAATTTTTTATTTTAAAAGGATTAATTTTTTTTAAATTAGAAGTCCTTTCGAAGAGTATTTCAGCAAAGATTTGAACGGCTAAAAGATAAAATTATCAAAGTTCATTTAAATCAAACTTTATATAATAATAATAATAATAATAATAATAATAATAATAATAATAATAATAATAATAATAATAATAATAATAATAATAATAATTAATATTAATAATAAAATATTAAAATGAATGTTGTTATCAGTAATACAAAGCTCAGAATTGTATATATAAGATGTGGGAGATCTTTATGCTCTAAATTGGATATTTTGTGTACATTGTGTTTATTTAAATTTCAGCTAACAACCCCCTCTGGGTTTCGTTTGTTTCGTAGTTTTCGTAGCTTTCGAAATTTCATTTCGAAATTTCGTTAGGTTTCGTTACGTTATGTAGTTTCGTAATTTCATAATTTCATAATCTTATGTTCATTTTATGGTTTGATTTTTCATTTAATTAAAAATACAAATCTAACATTCTGAAATTAACTTTTGATAAACATTTGCAATAATTAAATATTGATAAATTAGAACTGTAAAAAACTAGTCCATTGAAATAATAGAGTAAAAGAAAATTGTGATTGTTAGACCACAAAAAATATATGTCTATATAAATAAACCTTAATAAATTAATATAAGAAGAATTGGTCTTTAACAACCCGTGTGAAAGGGCAGTCAAGAAGCATTCATTGCTTGGAATGAAAGATCTGGAGTTATCTCTCATTTTTTAACCTTAACAGAGAGGTGTGATGGTTAATGAATTTCGCTTAACAAATTTGAACCAACCAGGGCTAAATACCCGACCTAAAAAGTCTTCTTGACTTATTCATAACTCCAGCGGAATAAAACATTTACTCTAGAAAATAATATATATAATAATATATAAATATATACACAAACTGTGTACACATAACAGCAAGACTTCAAGAAGCTGAAACTTTTGATATCAGAAAAGACATAATAATAAAAGTAATTTACAACGTCCAGATTGACGTGCAAAAATTAATAGAAAACTCTTAATATTACAGTCCCATCATCACAGGGAACTTCAAACTTCAATTACAACCGTCACGCCCCTCGACATATATATATATATATATATATATATATATATATATATATATATATATATATATATATATATATATATATAATATATATATATATGATATATATGTATATGCAGGTGTGTATGTATATGTATGTGTGTATGTAATATGTAATATGTATGTATGTATGTACATGGCAGCTCATATGTATGTATGTATGTAATCCAAAACCTGTCTTCTGGGGAAGAATGCATTTATGGATCCATAATTGAAGTGTGAGTTAAGGAGAAAATTATTGTTCAATAATTATGAGTAATATAGGTTAGAGAAGCCATTTAGGACCTTTCATTGGTTGCTCGTTCAGATAAAATGGACTTTCCTATTAAATTTTCTTTTTTTTAACTATCGAGATTTAAACTAAAGAATTCTCCAAGGGTATACCGCACCGATGGCGGGAGTCGGGGTCTCTCGGCCTTCCGGGGCGGGGTTGAGACCCCCCTCCGGGAGGTCTCCGGAACCCCGCTCTTTGGTATTTGGGTGTGCCAGGGTTCCTCCGCCCCTCCCTACGGGGTATGGAAAACGTCCCCCTGTGTTCCCGTCACCTCCAGAGCCCCCCTACATTGCCGTTTAATACCTTTACAAATAATATATATACATATGAACTTGTATATATATATATATATATATACATATATTTCTCCTATATATATATATATATATATATATATATATATATATATATATATATACTATGTCCCAGCTCCCAAAAAAAATAATGAATTTTATGTTTCAATTTTTTTTTTTACATTTTCAAACTAAAATTTACAAGGATTCCAAAAATATTTTTTTCCTGTAGCTATTGTAGTTTTCGATATTGGGATTTTTTTTTTTTTTTTTTTTAAGAGTTTCCTCAGTAGAAGATTGTGCCAGGAGTCAGTTATGTCTTCGTTTCCCTGTAGCTATTGTAGTTTTGGGATATGGTTATTGATATTCATAATAATTAAACCACAAAGGATCTTTGATCCCGGATCAGGATCTTTGCATAAAGAATAATGAGAATATATATATATATATATATATATATATATATATATATACTATATATACTATATATATATATATATATATATATATATATATATATATATATATATATATATATATATATATATATATATGTTCACTGAATATTTTAATTTTTTTTTTGCTTTTTTGTGCTAGATCGTTTGGGAGTTAATATATTTACCAATATAGTAGCAAGTATTGTTTTTTTTAATAAGCTAAATATAGATTATTAGACCTTAAAATTCCATATTTATAATTGTTTTAGGAGGAAAATATCGAGAAAAATAGTGACCTCACCCTATTTTCATTTGAAATGATCTGTAAAAAAAAAATCGATAAAAATTAAAATTACGGTCGATAAACTTTACATTAATATCGTTTTTATTGCCAGATGCTTCTTTTATTTATAATTTTATAAGCTTTATATAAACTTCTGTTGTTTAAGTAAATTTTATTATTTTTGAATTTATTGTGTCTCATTTTAGCTATTACCGAAAAATTTAAGAGATCGTAAAATTAAAATTAGAAGTTTAAATTAATTTTTTGTAACTGGAACCTGATCATAAATTATTATTGATTATTATTATTATTATTATTATTATTATTATTATTATTATTATTATTATTATTATTATTATTATTATTATTATTATTATTATTATTATTATTATTATTATTATTATTATTATTATTATTATTATTATTATTATTATTATTACTTTATTATTATTATTATTAGGCTGTGCTTGAACTTAGTCTCCTTTTCCAGCGATATTATAAAATAACAAGGTGAAAAAAAAAAATTAAAACTACGAAGCTATGCGTAACCTTGACAACCTTCATAACGAAATCATCACACAGACAATAACAATTTTTATAAAATGGGATATATCTTCAAAATATTATTGTGATCGCAGCAATTCAAAATTCAGCAGTAATGTTCCTTAATTTTTTCAATTTCATTACCTCAGGTATTGCCATTCTCTCCTACAAAGAGCTTCTTAGGTAATTGCACTGCCTAGGATCCGGACGATCGGATCAGACTCGAGCCCTTACCTTTGCGACTGGTCGCTCTAACGATTGAGACTCGGTAGCGTTGTAATTAGTTGCGTTATAATTTTAAAAATTCTGCAAAATTTCTAAACTTGTTGTTATTTATTACGAGAAACAGCAATTCAGCAATTCATTAGTGAATTTCTTACAGTGAATTTTATTTCTATTATGAGTAACTAACGCTGAATTCTCAATATCAATTCATTAAAAAAAAAAAATATGAAAGTCGGTAAATTCTTCTTTTAAGTTCATTTAGTTTCTCCTTTATATTTCTTTGTGCGAATTCTGACAAATGTATTTTATGTACTCCACCATTTTAAATTCTTTCATTTTAATAGCTTGGGTTTTAAATATTTTTTCTTCAAAGATATTTATTGCACCATATTTTCAATTATTTTACACAATTTCCATTGATTCGAAGTCCAGGTTATCAGGATATACTTAAACATTTTTCATTTTAACGAATCAGAGCCAATAAGGTTATAAAAAATTTCCTTGCCAATGCCACTGCTTTATTTATGACATCTTTTGGATATTTTATATTTTTAAAAACTTTTTAATATATTTATCTTACCGTAAAATTTTAGGACTATAAACTCTCTCTCTCTCTCTCTCTCTCTCTCTCTCTCTCTCTCTCTCTCTAAATATATATATATATATATATATATATATATATATATATATATATATATATATATATATATACTCTCTCTCACTATCAAATGGTCCCTAAGTGGGTTTGAAACCTTACCCTTGAGATGAACTCAGAGTGTACCTCGAGACCACGATTGGCTAAAAGAAACCCATCATTTTACCTCCCTGAAAGCTTAGCTTCCCAAGAGGCGAAGGCGTGTCTTGGACACCCTAACCATCTCAAGGGTAAGGGTTCAAACCCACTTAGGACATTTGAAATATACAAATAATTGTTGCGTTTATTGCACAAATATCTTTTAATATCTAATAATGTCCGGTTAAAAATTACCCAGTGTTGCCCCTGACCCGAGTGTTGGCGGGGGAGGCCCGTCGGAGGTTAGGTGTCCAAGACACGCCTTCGCTCCTCTTTGGAAGCTAAGCTTTCAGAGGTAAAATGGGTTTCCTTTTAGCCAATCGTGGTCTCAAGGTAAACTCTGGAATACCATCTCAAGGGTAAGGGTTCAAACCCACTTAGGACCATTTGGAAATATGCAAATAATTGTTGCGTTTATTGCACAAATATCTTTTTTGATATCTAATATTGTCGGTTAAAAAAAAATTGCAGTGTTGCCCTGACCCGAGTGTTGGCGGGGAGGCCCGTCGGAGTTCAGGTGTCCAAGACACGCCTTTGCTCCTCTTGGGAAGCTAAGCTTCAGAGGTAAAATGATGGGCTTCCTTTTGGCCAATCATGGTCTCGAGTAACACTCTAGGTACCATCTCCAAGGGTAGGGTTCAAACCCACTTAGGACCATTTAAGAAATATACAAATAACTGTTGCGTTTATTGCACAAATATCTTTGAATATCTAATAATGTCCGGTTAAAATTACCCAGTGTTGCCCCTGACCCGAGAGTTGGCGGGGAGGCCCGTCGGAGGTTAGGTGTTCAAGACACGCCTTCGCTCCTCTTAGGAAGCTAAGCTTTCAGAGAGGTAAAATGATAGAGCTTCCTTTTAGCCAATCATGGTCTCGAGGTAACACTCTGGAGTACCATCTCAGGGGTAAAGGTTCAAACCCACTTAGGATCATTTGAAAATATACAAATAATTGTTGAGTTTATTGCACAAAATATCTTTGAATATCCTAATAATGTCGGTTAAAAAAATTGCAGTGTTGCCCCTGGCCGAGTGTTGGCGGTGAGGCCGTCGGAGGTTAGGTGTCAAGACACGCCTTCGCTCCTCTTGGGAAGCTAAGCTTTCAGAGGTAAAATGATGGGTTTCCTTTTAGCCAATCGTGGTCTCGAGGTAACACTCTGAAACCATCTCAAGGGTAGGGGTTCAAACCCACTTAGGATCATTTTGAAATATACAAATAATTGTTTTGTTTATTGCACAAATATCTTTGAATAATTAATAATGTCGGTTAAAAAATTACCCAGTGTTGCCTTTCCCGAGTGTTGGCAGGGAGGCCCGTCGGAGGTTAGGTGTCCAAGACCCGCCTCTTCGCTCCTCTTAGGAAGCTAAGCTTTCAGAGGTAAAAAATGATGGGTTTCCTTTTAGCCAATCGTGGTCTCCAGGTAACAAAATGCAGTGCTTTTCATTACAAAGAATAACCATCAAACCTAACTTAGGACCATTTGAAATAGCACAAATAATTGTTGCGTTTATTGCACAAATATCTTTGAATATCTAATGTCCGGTTAAAAATTACCCAGTGTTGCCCTGACCCGAGTGTTGGCAGGGAGGCCCGTCGGAGGTTAGGTGTCCAAGACACGCCTTCGCTCCCTCTTGGGAAGCTAAGCTTTCAGAGATAAAATGATGGATTTCCTTTTAGCCAATCGTGGTCTCGAGTAACACTCTGGAGTACCACTCAAGGGTAAGGTTCAAACCCACTTAGGACCATTTGAAATATACAAATAATTGTTGCGTTTATTGCACAAATATCTTTTAATATCTAATATTGTCCGGTTAAAAATTACCCAGTGTTGCCCCTGACCCGAGTGTTGGCGGGGGAGGCCCGTCGGAGGTTAGGTGTCCAAGACACGCCTTCGCTCCTCTTGGGAAGCTAAGCTTTCAGAGGTAAAATGATGGGTTTCCTTTTAGCCAATCGTGGTCTCGAGAGGTAACACTCTGGAGTACCTCAGGTAAGGGTTCAAACCCACTTAGGATCATTTGAAATATACAAATAGTTGTTTTGTTTATTGCACAAATATCTTTAGATATCTAATAATGTCCGGTTAAAAAAATTACCCAGTGTTGCACTTGACCCGAGGGAGGCACGTCGGAGGTTAGGTGTCCAAGACACGCCTTCGCTCCTCTTGGGAAGCTAAGCTTTCAGAGTTAAAATGATGGGTTTCCTTTTAGCCAATCGTGGTCTCGAGGTAACACTCTGGAGTACCATCTCAAGGGTATTCAAACCCACCTCGAGACCATTTGAAATATACAAATAATTGTGCGTTTATTGCACAAATATCTTTGAATATCTAATAATGTCGGTTAAAAATTACCCAGTGTTGCCCCCCCTGACCCGAGAGTTGGCGGGGAGGCCCGTCGGAGGTTAGGTGTCCAAGACGCCTTCGCTCTCTTGGGAAGCTAAGCTTTCAGAGGCAAAATGATGGGTTTCCTTTTTAGCCAATCGTGGTCTCGAGGTAACTCTCTGGAACCATCTCAAGGTAAGGGTTCAAACCCACTTAGGACCATTTGAAATATACAAATAATTGTTGCGTTTGTTGCACAAACATCTTTGAATATCTAATAATGTCCGGTTAAAAATTACCCAGTGTTGCTCCTGACCCGAGCGTTGGCAGTTTCCATTTTTGAGAGCCATCTTACCTCGGTATATAGCAACAGGCGCTCAAAATTCTCTCCATTTTCATGCCATAGCTTCCGAAAGATACGGTCATTTAATAAATGAGCCTTAATTTTATTCATTGGTTTAATTACAGAGTTCAGCGTATCATGTTGCCTATCACTAAGATGTTTTGCAGCTAAGTGTTCTCGATGAATAATACCCTGCCACAGCAATATATGGCGCACCGCCATTGGAGGGGACACCCACGATAACGACCTATCATAGATGGTGCTCTATCCGTTGCACATGCAATAATATTTGTGATAGGAATATTCTTGGTATTAAATAGATTTTGAGCAACTTTAAAAATTGTTGAAACTTTTGTTTCAAGAATCATTTGTTCAGAAAAAAAGAAATTCTTCAACAATTTCCTTAGCAGAACTTACAAAACGGACGTAGGCCATTAGCTAAGATTCATTATCATGTAAAGTTGACATATTAAGTTGCACCAAAAATTATTTGTTTTTTAAAGCCTCACAAAGTTTGTTTTAACATCTTTTTCCGTTTCATCTGTTTTTAATGCTACTGTATTATTACTGAGAGGAATTGACGTTGTCGCAACACTTTTATCTGGGTAATATAAGAGTTTCACCAATGGTATGTGGCTTTCCACATTTTGCAATTAATTTTGAAAGTTTATAAGATAAAACAAGCTATTTCTTTAATTGCAAAGTTTCGTTGTAGTGTACTAGGACGATTTTTAAAATTATTTTTCATTTGGCAAAAGTATTGTACATCTTTTATTACTTTGCCAGGATGCATTTTTCTTAAATGCTCAACTATTCTTGAAGGCTTCATTGCTTCATTCGATAACGTTTTTTTCACACATTAAGCACAATGGCATTTGCTCATTATTAATGGATGGAATGATTCCATATTTAAGGAACTTAATAGAGTATTGACGACACTTTCTTTTTCCACTCATCATAAAAATTTGAATGCTTATCCCATTATATAATTTTATATAATTATGTCACTAAACAAAAATCACGAAAGATCATGATTCACGAAGTATATAATCAAGACAAATTCAAAGGTGGAGGGAAGTGTTGGCGAAATGGTTATGTTTGCAACATGTTAAGTTGTGCTCACATTTTTAAAAATATTACGATTGTTACAACTTGGGGATTTTTTGGTTACATTATCAAAATAAGTTAATTTTTTTAATTTGCAAGAATATATTTCCATAGATGATCCACTTTCAGCATTAGGAATAATTGAATAAAATAAAAAATAAATTGGCAAACGACAACTTTCTTATATTTTGCCAGCTTGAGCGTTTCATACAGTTTTAATTCGTTTTCAAACGTTCTTCTTGCACTGATGCCAGAAGCATAGTAGAAGCATATTTTTTCTATGGCCAGAAGGTTTTAATGGATACCACTGATGTGTATTATTTTAAATGTAATCTTTTTCAACATGTACTGTCTTCAATGTTTCTCTTTCGTTTTATTTAAGTGTATATTAACAGCACCGTCATGTATAATTAGAATTGCTATTGAAGATTTTCCATTCCTTCATTCCACCACCCCTCCATTTCTCTCCATCCTTCTTTTTCTCCAATACTCTCTCTCTCTCTCTCTCTCTCTCTCTTTCTCTCATATATATATATATATATATATATATATATATATATATATATATAGACATTTCCGAATTATTACGGTTATATCCCATCAGTACTCTTATTATGAAAGCAGTTTTAATCAGTATTTTGTTATTAATTTAAAAACTAAATATTAATAAAACTTTTGTTGTTAAAAACATTATCATACTTATGTTTTCCACGAGAAGTCGCAGCTATTTTTAGCTTTTTCAATCTGTATTTCGATCTATTTTTGATGAATGGGTTTTAAATTTTGATCTACTTTAATGAAAACAATTTTTAAATTTTAACCTTTTTAATGAGGGGTTTTTAAATTTTAATCTTTTTTTTTAATAATCATTAAATTTTATCTATTTTAATGAGCGGAATTTTTAAATTTTTGATCTATTATTTTAATGAGTGGTTTGAAATTTGATCTATTTTTTATAGTGGTTTTTATAATATTTCGAGGATCTATATGAATAATCTGTGTATCCAAGGAATCTATTGTTAATGATCGGTTTTAAATTTTAATATATTTTAATGATCAGTTTTAAATTTTGATCCTATTTTGATGAACAGTTTTAACATTGCTTTACCACGGACTCTCCTCTAAAACTCTAAAGTGCTTTAAATATTTATTTAAAGTTTCCTTTGAATCGTTTTCTAGTAATAAAAAAAATAAATAAATATCGAGAAAAACAAAAAACGCGAAATAAAAACGTACAGAAACCCTAGCAAAAATTAAATTTTTTATTGCACAGAGTTTTTCAACGTTTCTTAGTTCTTTCTTGCTTTCTTTTATCACTCATTAAACTTTTCATTTTAACTGCAAAAAAAGATCATAAAATATCTTCGTAACGCTGCATTCCTGCCCAACTTCATGACCCTTCCTCTGCTCTGTCACGTTTTCTACATTATCAAATATTTTTTTATTTATTTTCTCACTACTACTAATATATATATATATATATATATATATATACTCTCTTTCTTATATATATATATATATATATATATATATATATATATATATATATATATATATATATATATATATATATATATATATATATATATATATATATATATATATATATATATATATATATATATATATATATATATATATATATATATATATATATTTTATAGTGCAGATAATTTTTTTTTTTTTTTTTTTTCATATATTTTTATTATTGATACTAACAATAAATTTGAGCATGTTGATGAGCAGGATAAAAAAAAAATTTTAAATACAAAAAAAAGTAATTATTTAATAATATCGTACTTTTTTAAAAATCTTACGTTTGGCAGCGCCCGAGACAAAGCGACGTTCGGGAGATCTTTTGATGTGCAGAAATCGTCCCCTTAAAATAGAGAAATAGTTTTACGGCAAAGTGGATTCATATAGGTTAGGTTGAAATTTACTGCAACGTTGATCAATATAGGTTAGGTTGCGTTTTACTGCATCGCAGATCAATATAGGTTAGGTTGCGTTTTTCTGCCCTCAAAGTTCAGGTTATGATATGTTTTGTTGGGTATCCACAAAATCTATATATGAAAACAAAACCCAATACGGAACACGTATTTTCTTATGCAAAATCAACGTTTTGACTTACTTTATCAATTAATTTTTAATAGTTTCATATTTCGTATCTTTCTCGTTCACATCTTAATTAATTGCTAGTATACTATACTACTAATATATGAAAAAAAAAAAAAACAAAAACATATTTATCTGCACCATGAAACGGAGGTTATATATATATATATATATATATATATATATATATATATATATATATATATATATATATATATATATATATATATATATATATATATATATATATATATATATATATATATATATATATATATATATATATATATATATATATAAACTTTATTGTTACATAAGATGCCTCAAAACTACGACTCGTACCAGGAAACAGATAGGATATTTGGAATCAGCGTAAGAAAAATTGTTAGGAGAATGTTAAAAAAAAAAAGAAAGAAGAAAAAAACATCATTTTTAGAATGAGACGACAGGGAACAGAGAGGGGGGGCACCATGAGGCCAGAGACCCGACTCTTGTCATCTATGCGGGTTTACCCTTGGGTATCCTTTAGTAAAAAAAAAATGCGCACCGAGATATCTCGAAAACTAGGATGCCACAAAAAAAAATTATTTTTTTTATTTTTTTTTTACGTCTACCCTCATGGGCAATGCCCTTTTCAAAAGGAGGGCAAAAAAATAAACAAATAAATAAATAAATAAATAAAAAAGTTACAAAGAGAAAAATGAAAGTTACCCAAAAAGGAAAGTAAAACCCACCCTGACCCTTGCCTAACACATTCCCTCAGGTGGGCGCAGATATGGGACAAATAGAGGAAGATTAAATGTGCGGGGAAAAATAAAAGAAGGCAAAGAGGTTCCACAAAACAGATGTCGCTGGAAAGAAGGAGGTACCACAAGGAGTGATCCTTGAGTCTCCAATATTCACACAATTTTCATGGGAGAACAAGGCACCTCTTGTGTTACGAGAACGACACGCAGTAGTGGAGAGGAATGCGAGAGTCAATTCTCGCGAGCTGCCGTTGCAATACCTATAGAAAAGATGAGGCACCTACGTCACGACGCAGAGAGAGAGAGAAGGGAGTCAGAGTATGGGACAGTTTATAAGCCTCTTAGCCCCTTAGCTTCAACTCTATCAAAGGAGGGTGGAACCGGATCTACCCCAAATGTGGGAACAGTATTCAATACAGGGAGCCAAATGAGACCCTTATGTAACTGGAGTATCTGAGCAGAAGAAAAAATTCACACAATCTGAACAGAATTTAGCTTTTGAAGTGCATTTAACAACTGATGTGATGTCAGAGATCTCTTAGACCAGAGGTTCTCAAACTGGGGTACGCGTACCCCTGAGGGTACGCAAAGTGATACTTGGGGGTACGTAAGGTCAGTAAAAATATGCATCTAAGTACGCCAATCATATTATAAAGTATAAACGATTAGATATATATATATATATTAATGTGTGTGTGTGGTGTGGTGGTGGATTAGACTGGTGGGGACAGCCTGGTCCGGGCTTGTGGGCACTGGGGTTAGTGGTTGTCAGGTGCAGTGGTCTTTCGCTTCATTTACGAAGCCTCTTCAGCTGCTTATATGTTTCGAATACCTACTCAGGAAAGCGACTGCTTGGGAAAATTTTGAAGAATCTAGTGTTAAATTTCTATTTTCCATGGGTGATGACAAGGGCACCTTTTTGAATAAAACGATTCGTCCGTCTCGAAAATGAAGTTGAAATAATATTAATTTTTTTTTTTTTTAATTAACATGATGCAAAGAGAGAAAAGATAAGTGAAATTATGATTAAGGGGTTGTAATGTATATACACAATACCCTGCAACCACTGCCCAAAAACATACATTGGCGAAACAAATAACTTTACCAGAAAAAAAACCAACATTCAGAATCTACAAAAAGATAATCAAAATTCATCACTCACCACACACAGGTCACAATTCAACCACTCAATCAATAGTAATTCCATGCAAAATTTAATCAACATCCCCAACCACCAAAAACGAAAATTAATTGTATACATAACTTTAACAATTACAACAATATGACAGGAGAACATAAACTAGATTACTCACAACACAAACTCTTAAAATTTAACTCCCCAACCATCAAAAGATCGAACAATTATACTATGAAAAGCATCCGCAAATTACAACCCCTTAATATAATTTCCCTTATCTTTTCTCTCTTTGCATCATGTTAATTAAAATTTTCAATATTATTTCAACTTCATTTTCGAGACGGACGAATCGTTTTATTCAAAAGGTGCCCTTGTCATCACCCATGGAAAATAGAAATTTAACACTAGATTCTTCAAAACTTTCCCAGAAGCAGTCCCTTCTGAGTAGGTATTCGAAACATATAAGCAGCTGAAGAGGCTTCAATGAAGCGAAAGACTACTGCATTTGATACCATTAACTCAGGGAATATAAAAAGTTTTAATATGTTTTAATTGTGTTAAAGTGTCTCAATAAAAAAAAGTGTTTTTAAGTCATAGTTTGCTTCCTGCCAAAGGGGTTATAAAATTACTATATACAAACTACGTCCAAAGTAGACTATTCTCTAATATATATATATATATATATGCTTATATATATATATATATATATATATATATGTATATATATATGTAACTATATATGCCTATATATATATATATATATATATATATATATATATGTGCTCATATATATATATATATATATATATATATGTATATGCTCATATATTGAGTGGCTCTATCAAAAGAGACAGTATGATGAGAATTACATCAAATACGGGTTCACCTCAATTTATAAAGGCAGTCGAATACAACCACAGTGTGTCGTATGCTACAAGGTCTTGTCTGAAGGTTCTATGAAACCTAGCTTTCTAAAGCGTCATTTTCATGGCTGTCATCCAACTTTAAATGATAAGGAGGCATGCTTCTTTAAAGGAAAGGAAGGTGGTATGAAACATTCTCGTCTTGATTAATCTGGGCAGTCACAATTGCAATTTTATGAAGGTCTTCTTGCATCATATAAAGTAGCACCTAAGATCGCTAAAGCAAAAAACATACGATTGCTGAAACCCTCATTCTTCCACGTTGCAAAAAAAATGTAAGTTGCATGATAGTTGAGGCTGCTGCAAATAAATTAAATTGTGCTTTTATCGAACGATACTATTCAGCGAAGAATTTCTGATATGGCAGAAGACGTCAAGCAACAAGTGATCGAAGAAATTAAAACGGCACCAACCAAGATGTTTTCCATACAACTCGATGAAACTAAAGACATTGTTAACTATGCATATATTCTAGTTTTCGCAAGGTATTTAAAGATGGCGATTTAAAAAAGGAGAATTTCTATTTTTAAATTCATTAGAAGCCTCGACTACCGTATAAGATATTTTTCAGACAGTCAACACATTCTTTGATATCGTAGGACTTTCTTGGAAAAATGTATGTGCATGCACAACTGACGGTGCACCGGCAATGCTTGGCATTCGTTCTGGATTTACAGGCAAAGTAAAGGAGGTGAACCCTGATGTAATAAGTTTACACTATATGATTAGTCAATGATTTGACATCCAGGACAATACCTCCTGAACTTCGAGATGTTCTTAATGATGTTATCAAAATGGTAAACGCCATTAAATCTAGTTCACTTAATAGTCGCCTTTTCCGTTTGTTTTGTCAAGATTTCGAGGCTGAACATGAAGTTTTGCTCTTTCACACAGAAGTGCGATGGCTTTCGCGAGGAAATGTAACTTCTAGATTCAAAATCTGAGAGAAGAGATGTCCGAATTCTTTTTCAAGATATGCTAAAGGCGCAATCCAAATTATTTCAGTAAAACTCCTCAAAACAATGGCAGCTAAATGTATCAGTGGTTATTCGATCTGAATATATCTAACATTGATTGATTTTATAGATAAATGTAAGTCATTTACTATGAAACTTGAATTGTGGGAAAAAAATGTGAAATCAGGAAAATTTCACATGTTTGAAAATATTGCGAAAATTCTTGATGGAGAAAATGATATTACCGACATCGGTAATCTATTCAATTTCACTTATCTTCTCTTTGTAATGAAATTAAGTCTTACTTGCCAGAAATAGAAGAGAACAGAACAAAATTAATACTTAACCCTTTCAACGTAGATGTACATTCACTTCCTACAGACGTTGAGGAGGAATTTATAGACTTCTTAAATGACTCTACTCTTAAGCATGCTTATGATACATTATCTCTTTTCAAATTCTGGTCACTAGTATTCCAGTCTTATCCTCAACTTGCAAAATTGGTTATCTCAAAACTTCTACCGTTTCCTTCAACATCTGTGTGAGCAAGGATTTTCCTCTTTGTGCTTGATTAAAAGAAAGCTCTGATCAAAATTGAATGTAGAGCCTGATTTATGATTGTTACTGTCGAAAACAGCACCCAGAATTGAAGACATAGCAACGAATATGCAAGCACACCCTTCCCACTAATTTTTATTCTCAGGTAATATATATATATATATATATATATATATATATATATATATATATATATATATATATATATATATATATAATATGCTCATATATAACTCATATATATATGTATATATAAACTACTATATAAATATATATATATATATATATATATATATATATATATATATATATATATATATATATATATATATATATATATATATATATATATATATATATATATATATATATATATATATATATATATATATATATATAAACAAAAAAATATTAAAATTTCTAGGGGGTACGAGGTTTATGATGCTGAACTGGAAGGGGTACATTGCCAATTAAAGTTTGAGAACCACTGACCATAGACAATTCACTATTTATGTTTAGTCCCAGAATGTTTATTTTGTTTACAGGTAAGACATTAAAACCATCAAAGAGGATGGAAAGTTAGGAGTATTTTAGAGAATATAGAAGAAGTTGAGTTTTCAAAAGTTGAACTTCACAAAGATTACAGTTACCCACTGAAATTCCGACCAAATCGGCAAGAAATGAATCAGAAAGCTGTAGACGAGAAGCCAAATCTAGATACAAACGAGGGAGCCCATTCAAATTGGAAATGAGTGGAAGAATGGAGAGTTGGGTCACGGCGTCAGAGTGAACAGAGTTAGAAGTGCAGCTAAGAGGATCGTTGATAAGAAGTAGGAATAAAGTTGGAGATAAAGAAACAGAACCCTGAGGAACACCACAATTAATAAGAAGGGAGGAAGAGGTTGCTCCATCGACAAGAAATGAAATGGAACGATCTGAAAGAAAAACTAGACAAAATGTAAAGCAAAGCAAGGAGGAAATCAAAAGGAAAGGTAAGCAAATGCTGACGCATGCGCCATACCCTATCAAAAGCTTTAAGATATGTCAGCCTTACCATGATCCTTTAGGGCAGAAGACCATAGATCAGTGAATGGAAAAAGGATATCCGCGAATTGATCTCGAACTGAAAGCCATACGACGATCTGAAAGGGGAATAAAGGGTCTGGTTAAGAGTTAAGAAGAGCTTCAAAGACTTTAGATAGAATACAAGTTAAAAGGCAATGGGTCGATAGTTAGAAGGATCAGAGCGGCTGCTTTTTTTTTAGGATTGGCTGAATAAAAGCGCTTCCAGCATTGAGGAGAAAAGTTTTAGTATTAAAGGCAAATTATTAGAGTTGAGCGAGGACAGGTGCCAGCTCAGGCCACTCCCTCAAAACACGAGGAGGGAATGCCATCGGGCCACTGGCCTTCGGACGTTCATAGATCTCAGTATCTCATGTACTTGATCATGAGTAATGACAGTAGAGACATTGGACACCTGAGAGGGATGGAGCAGGAGGAAGGGAGCCATTCCATTCCATTCATCCACCTTTCCTGTCTCTCTCTCTCTCCTCTCTCCTCTCATATATATATATGAAATATATTAGTGTGTGGGAAATTCTAAATTTTTAAAATGGGAAGAAGAAAATTATCACAAAATAATATTTAAATATTTTGCAATTTTTCTCCTAATGCATCTTGAAAGAGATGCAATACAAAAAATATTTCGAGTTACATCTTGTGTTATTCTTATTGGAGGATTTAAATCTCCTAATTTTTTGTTGAAATTGGACTTTGTTGTGGATAAAATTAGGGGAGGATTGTTTTACATTGTCAGTGATATGTGCGTCGTAAGTGATTTTATTATTATTATTATTATTATTATTATTATTATTATTATTATTATCCATTCCATTCCATTCCATTCCATTCCATTCCATTCCATTCCATTCCATTCCATTCCATTCCATTCCATTCCATTCCATTCCATTCCATTCCATTTTCCATTCCATTCCATTCCATTCCATTCCATTCCATTCCATTCCATTCCATTCCATTCCATTCCATTCCATTCCATTCCATTCCATTCCATTCCATTCCATTATTCCATTATTCCATTCCATTCCATTCCATTCCATTCCATTCCATTATTCCATTCCATTCCATTCCATTCCATTCCATTCCATTCCATTCCATTCCATTCCATTCCATTCCATTCCATTCCATTTATTCTTCATTTCCATTTCCAGGTGTTCAGAAATGATTGAAAAATGCTCCATTTGCTTGAGTACTTCTTGCAACCTCAGCATTTTCAAAAAAAAAATTTAGGAATACCTTTTAGTTTAGGTTATGTTATAAAAGAAAAAAAAGCTAAATTTAATGTTTTTTCCTTTCTTTAATTTTTTTTTAATTTTTTGTAAATTAATTTAATCAAATCTGCTTTATATAAATAATAAAATAATAATATTAAAATAATAATTTTTAAAGAAGGAGGAAATATCACTGCTATAGGAGGTGAAAAACAAAGACAATAGTAACATTTATAATCAAGTTAATAATAATAATAATAATAATAATAATAATAATGTGTGTGTGTGTGTGTGTAGTAATGTGTGTGAAATAATAATAAGAATTAGGCTTTTTAACCCAAAGAATGCTTCGGTTTCCGGTTTTCAGCCATTTACTTTTTCACTGCTGCTGCTTTCACTGCTACTACTACTTCTTTATTAAAGGTGCTAATTGCTAGTGTTATTACATTCTTTGTCTCTTCTCATCCCTACTTTCTTTCTTACGATTTATTTTTTTTCCATCCACCCCCATTCCCCCTCCACCTTCTATGTCCATTCTGTCCCTGGTCTTTATATTAAGTCCACTCCCTCTCTCTTTCTCTCTCTCACTCTCTCTCTCTCTCTCTATATATATATATATATATATATATATATATATATATATATGTATATGTGACAAGTACACACTTCGCATGCAACAAATTTATCCTGATAAACCTTGAGGCAAGGAGAATATGTTCCCAACTATTTTTGTTAAAAGATAATAAATAATTATAAATGAAAAAAATGTTTACCTACCTCAATACTATCATTTATATCTTTACATTGATAACTTTTAATGCTATTAATAAATTTTTCTTTATAAATAATAAGATTTAAATGAAAAAATGTTTACCTACCTCAATATAATTTATCTATTTATCTATCTATGAACTGTTGCATCTTATTTATCTATTAAATCCTAAATTACTTATTTAAAATTCTTTAAAATCCCCACATATACTAAAAAATTTAAATGTTTGTTAAAAAATACATACACTACTCAATTTATTTATTAAAAACTTTATTTAATTATTTAAAATTCTTTAAAATCCCCCCCATATACTAAGAAATTTAAATATTTGTTAAATAATAGATACACTATCTCCGAGATTACAAAACCAATTTCAAATTTCATGATGCATACGTAATTAGTATAATTATTGGGTCATCGTGTATAAAAAAAGTGTTAATAATTCACAGACAATTTTTTTTTTTAACATTACACCTAAATAAAAATTGCGTGAACCTTGATTGTTATTATCAGATTTATGTCCGAGTCATTCGAGGCAAAAAATACCGACATATAATTGCGTACTACTATTTTTGAAGAGCAAAAACAACAACAATAAATAATAGGCAACAGCAACAATAAATAATCGGCAACAACAACAGCAACAACACTACCACCACCACCACCACCACCACCATCACCACCACCACCACCAACAACAACAACAACAACAACCACGACAAAACTACTACTACTACTACTACTACTACTACCACTACTACTACTACTAATGTTACTATTTTACTACTACTACTACTACTACTACTACTACTACTACTACTACTACTACTACTACAACTACTACTACTACTAGAAGGTTTTTGCTTTTCACTATTTTTAAATGGATGACTATTTCTGTCATGATAATAATGTCTAAAATTTTGAGAAATTAAAAAAAAAATTATTAATTTTTAAAAAGGGAAGATAAAGGCTTTATGAAATTTTATGGTACAGGGAATATAAGCGATGAGTTTCTTTTAGTTTTTGGTTGTGCTATTACTTTAAAAAAAAGTTTATCGACTGACATTCTTAAACATATCTAATATATATATATATATATATATATATATATATATATATATATATATATATATATATATATATATATATATATATATATATATGACCAAATATACCTATATATATATATATATATAAAGCTGTTTGTAGTTTCCTAAAGGCTTTATAAAATTATTATGGTAAGGAAGAAAAGCAATGACTTTTTTTTAAATCTAAATTAAAGAAAACGTTCAAGATAGGAATAACTCAAGTATCTAATATATATATATATATATATATATATATATATATATATATATATATATATATATATATATATATATATATATATATATATATATATATATATATATATATATATATATATATATATATATATATATTTATATATTTATATATACATATAAATATATCATATATATACTGTAATATATATTTTATATATATACTATATATATATACTATATATATATATATATATATATATATATATATATATATATAAAGGGAAGATAAAGGCTTTATAAAAAATTTTTATGGTAAGGGAATATAAGCGATGACTTTCTTTTATTTTTATGTTATTCGATTATTTTAAAAATTGATAATGACTATCATTAAGCTTTTCTAATATATATATATATATTTATATATATATATATATATATATATATATACATATATATATATTTATATATATATATATATATATATATATATATATATATATATATATATATATATATATATATTATCTATAACAACTCCCAGGAAGAGCTTTCGCCCTGTCAGTTGGTCCAGCGTCTTCTCCTTCTGGCCCGAAACTCACAACCCTAGAACACTCCAGAAAGCCATTTCTCGGCGCAACGGTTTGGATGCCAGTCCTCGAGTTAAACACTCTCAGGTAGGGTTTTCGCCCTTTCAGTAGAACTAGCATCTTCTTCCATTAGGCCTCAAAACTCGTTCTCCCAGAGCTCTCCAGAAGATACCAACGCTGGACCAAGAGTAATTCAAGCAAAAAGGAAAGGACAGGGTTGCTGGCCCTTTCGCCCTATAACCATGCGAAGAAGTTCTTCATATGTTTTGACTGCGACGAAACATCCAATCATCAATCTTCCCTTGATTATGTGCTGAAAACATACTTTATCAATAAATAAAAAATATAATATATATATATATATATATATATATATATATATATATATATATATATATATATATATATATATATATATATATATATATAACATAATAACTTAAAAAATATATATATAAATATATATAGACACTATATATATATATATATATATATATATATATATATATATATATATATATATATATATATATATATATATATATATATATATATATATATATATATATATATATATATATATATATACATAATATATA
Organism: Trachelipus rathkii; assembly: GCA_015478945.1. Taxonomy (NCBI): domain Eukaryota; kingdom Metazoa; phylum Arthropoda; class Malacostraca; order Isopoda; family Trachelipodidae; genus Trachelipus; species Trachelipus rathkii. Next base: position 28,684 of record JABUQX010139960.1, read on the forward strand.
TATATATATATATATATATATATATATGGACCGAAATCTTCAGGTCCTCACTATAATTGGGTACGCCTGTTAAATAGTCATGTAAACACCACTCCCGATTTCCTGCCCACCAAGAACTAGATGGGGTTAATATTATTAGGTATGGGGAATATAACGGCTTTATTTGTGTGACCTTAAATTTTGTAAGGGTCAATCACAAAAGTGACGCCCAGGGAAGAATGCTAAGAATATGAGTTTTGGGTCGAGGAAGTGTGTTAGGTCTTTCGTTACAGAAGAGCTCATGTAAAAGTGTTGGGCATTATAAAGCCGGTGAATTGGAATTTAAACAGTGTATTCCTATTGATTAACTCTTAAAGGCAAATTCAATTATTAATTGCGAATTCGTATGATTAGTTGATTAACCCTCTGTTATTGAAGAAAGCAGGGCTGCTTTGATTAGATATGTGGGCGTAGATAAAAAACAATATTAATAATACGTTAGCAGTAAGAGATACCA
>JABUQX010139961.1:0-10000 GCA_015478945.1 Trachelipus rathkii
ATTCCATTCCATTCCATTCCATTCCTCTCTCTCTCTCTCTCTCTCCTCTCCTCTTTCTCTTCTCTCCTCCTCCTCCTCTTTCAAATGGTGTGTGTGTGTGTGTAATAATAATAATGTGTGTGTGTGTGTGTGTGTGTGTGTGTGTGTGTGTGTGTGTGTGTGTGTGTGGCAAAATACTGCACGGAAGTAATTGCCTTGTGATAATTGATCAAAAGGGAGGAAAGTGTGAAATTTAAATTCGTATCTTGAATTTCCTGTATGATATACAATACTTATTTATCATTATCACTTGCAATACCTAATTTAAAATCTTTGAATAATATTTAGAGGAAAGATAATTAAAATTACAATAAGGTAATGTAGATTATTTTGAAAAATTATAGAATTATTTTAAAATAGGAAAATAATGTGATGTTAGTTAGTTGATCCCTTCGTTATCACGCAGATTCTAATTGAAAATAAAATCCAGTCTTTCCAGTTTGGATATCTTTTTTTTCTATTCACTTATTACATATTTATACTTTCAATATATATATATATATATATATATATATATATATATATATATATATATATATATATATATATATATATATATATATATATCTTTCTATATACTCTCTTATATTACAGGGTGTCTCAAAATAATGTACTTACACTTTGAAAGACTATACACACTTTATTTATGAACATAGTGACAAGTTTAAAGGCTTGAATTGCGGAACATATATGTTTTTAAAGAATCATGATCGAAATGCTCAAAATTAGGCCCGCTATTGTTCATACACTGCTGATAACGCGAACCAATGGAGTTCCAAACGACACGAAACAGCTAATTTGGAATGTCGCGACATTGTCTTTCGATTTCCAATTTCAATGCATTTATCGTTCTTGGCTTTGAGCGATAAACTCTGTCCTTGAGGTATCCCCATAAAAAGAAGTCCATTGGCGTGAGATCTGGTGAACGCGCAGGGTATTCAATACAACCCCTTCGTCCAATCCATGCGTTTGGAAATACTGCATTGAGTCGAACTCTTACATCGCAATGGTAGTGGGGAGGTGTCCCATCTTGCTGAAAGTAAATCACGTCTTTATCACCAAACATCTTGTCAATATGTTGACCGACCGACTCCTGCAGCAAGGCTAGGTACCTGTCCCCATCGACCGCTCCGTTAAAAAAAGCGGTCATATGATGGAAATCCCACACCACACAGTTACCCCTGGTAGGTTTAAATGGTGTTCAGCTTTAACATGGGGATTTACAGGACCCCAGTAGGTACAATCATGGCGATTAACCGAGCCATTTAATTTAAAGGTGGCCTCATCGCTCCAGACAATTTTATGTGGAAACCCTGCATCTTCTGCACATTTAGCCAGGTAACGTTCACAAAATTGAAGTCTCCGTTCCGGATAGTCTTCATTGAGAGCATGAAGCAGTCATGGTATGTATCATTTCCAGCGTAGACTCTTCAAGATGCGATGGACGCTATCTTTTGAGATGAGTGTCAGCCAAGCCGTTTGTCGTAGAGATTTCTGTGGGGATTGAATGAGGGTTTCCTGTACCTGCTCTAACTTCCTTTGCAGGGTTGAGGTGGATGTCAATGGTCGTCAGAACATTTTTTTATTGTCATTGTGAACGGTTCCATCTGCTTCAAATTTCTCTCTGATGCGGGAAATGTTTCGTTGCGTTGGTGGTGGTTTATCGAATTCCCTTCTGAACCGTCTTTGCACTTCCGTGGCGTTTCCGGTGGTCAAATAGCGTTTTAGGACAAAATTACTCTCTTCAAACCTAAGTTGATCTCCTGCCATTATATTACAGTAGTTACACCTGAAAAAAAAAAGCAGTCAATGTGTTAGTACATTTTTTTTGAGACACCCTGTATGTTCACTCACTCACTGAATTTATGTGTGTGTGTGTGTTGTGTGTGTGGATTGAGATATTGCGGAAAAATTCAGTATGATATTCCTTGCATAAATATAAGATAATATGTGTCAATAAACATTTCACCGAAAACGCTTCGTTTCCAAGATACAAGGTGATGAAACTTATGTGGGACATATCTGATATATTCCATTGCCCGTCCCGTGCCACATCTCAACCTTTAATAATAAGCACAAATATACCGTAGGAATGGTTACCTACCTGTTATTTACTAGTTCCGTATCTCGCTTCATTTATACATATACTAGTCCGTGTCGCGTCAAGTTCTGTGTTCAAGTGTTGCTCATATTTTCAAAATGAATTACACAAATAGTGAAATGTGCGATATGCATTTGTTTACGGTCGTACGAACGGTAATTCATTAGCAGCCTTGCGTCTCTATGAAGAAATGTACCCTAATCGTGTCATCCCGCATCATACTATGTTTGCAAGTCTCCATCAACGTCTTAGAGAAACCGGAAGTTTTAAAAAACTTACTAATGGAAACGGGCGACCTCGCACAGTATCAACTCCAGATGTCGAAGAACAGGTTCTCCAAGAACTTGAGGACAGTCCTACAACAAGTATCAGAAAGATTGCTGCAACACTACATGTAAGTCATTCGACAGTTTTCAAGGTATTGAAAAATCAACTTCTGTACCCTTATCACATCCAACGAGTGCAGGCACTTGTACCAACAGATTTTCCTGCAAGAGTAGCTTTGTGTCGATGGATGCAACAGAAAATCAATCACACTTTTCACTTCGATACCATCTCTACCTACACCAACTCTAGTATACTTATGAATACTCTTGTGTTTAAAGGAAGTAAGTGATACTTACACACATACCTCTCTCCTCACAGAAATCAATCACCATCCTACCATTCTCATTTTCTCGCGACACCCCAAAGCCACCTGTTATATCATCTTTTTTTTTTATCACCTATCCAACCATTCAGGTTACCCAGCACAATCAATCTGAAACTCCTACTCACCCCATCCAAAGCAACATTCAGATTAACCTAGAAAATCGCACTCTCTTCAACATTACTCTCAGATGGACCATATGTCACAACTACACATGCCTTGACCTTTTCAAACTTAAATTTAACCATTAGAATTCTAGTACTCACACCAATCATTTTCACCGTTTCCTTTTATCTTTGTTTCAGTCACAGCGAGCAAATCAAATTTGCCCTTTCTAAATACATCCATTACCTCTCTCTTATTCTTCTCACATTTATTCCTCTGCAATTCCATGTACCCATACGATTCAAACAATTTTGCCGAAAGATAGAAGGCCGCTTATGGCAATCACGACGTTCTCCGAGGCATGAATTAGAATTTCTGGCAAAAGATAAGTGGCATTGGGCAGTCAACCCAACTTCCACCGTCCCTTAGTCGCCTTCTACGACACGCAGAACATACAATGTGGGCAATTCTTTCTCCTCCACACATAGGGATATAAGAAGTAAGGATGTCTGTAAGATGTTATATATATATATATATATATATATATATATATATATATATATATATATATATATATATATATATATATATATATATATATATATATATATATATATATATATATATATATATATATAAAAAAAAAAAAAAAATACAAGACCCCCCACATAAAAATATTTAATAAAAAAAACACAACGTTTCGGAAACTCTAACTATTTCCATCATCAGGTGAAAGAACTATAAATATAATAATAAACATTAGCAAATATACCAGAAACAAAAACAGTCTTAATTAAACAATAAATAATAGAAATCTTAAAAATTACAAATTTGGACATATTTGAAACAATCAAATAAAATTAACTCGTACCATTTGCAAAAACTGGACTAAATTTAGAAATATAAGACGTCGCCTCCAAATCTCAAATGCAGCATCTAAAAAATAGAACAATAAATATAAAATTTAACTTAATTATTAGTATTTAAGGGTAACTAAAACAAATGACAGGACCCACAGATACATAGGCAACAACTTACCAGATGTAAACTGGTTATTTCGTATATAACATTCAGGATAAACTCAGGACAACACATCACTTCTAGAACGTGAAGTTAAAACAATTGCAGTTTAAAAGGACCAGAATCACTATTTAAAGAGGGTTTAGTGTTATAAATGAATAATGTTTCCAAAATATGTAGGTTGGTTGGTGAATTACTTTGGGCCAGTATGCTGAAGTTATTATAATTAAAGGTGTGGGTGGTCTAATGTGTGGGAATGATACCTGATGGATGAATGGGCTGGTGAATTCAACCAGGTTTTGGTACGTGTTGAGACACCCCTGTGCTCATCGATCCTCACATAGAATTGAATTTGATTTTCTGGGTCTGGGATCAGATGCAGTCAGGAGCCACTTTGGTTTTCAGTCAGGTTTTCAGATACATGATCTGCGAGAATAGAGATTAACATCTTGATTCGAATCTTCTCACTCATGGAAGAAGGTTTGCTCTCAGAGTTATTATCCTGTCGGATCCGAGAAGTTGGAAGCATCGCGAGTTGTCAAAGATCTACTGAGTTATTTTCCGTTCTTGAAAACTCTTCTTAGTCATTCTATGAAGATGAAACGCTAAAACGCTATATCTGCTAAACAGGGAACAAAATTAATTATAAAAATCGAATTTAATTTCAGACGTAATGGCACAGCTATGTAATTCCTTCCTTGAAGGTCTGCAACACGAACAACCTTATCAAGCAAAATTGTATCTTTCTCAATCTGTGTGACATTAGTAATATTCATTTGTGTTGCACCTTGGCCTTATAGTTCCCCATATCAGTTTCCCACCTAAGGCAAGCCCGTATTTAGGTCGCAAAATAGAGATATGTCCCTCCTCTCTCTTTCTCCTCCTCCTCTTCCTCCTCCTCATATATATATATTTTTATTTATATATTTTTATATATATATATATATATATATATATATATATATATATATATATATATATATATATATATATATATATATACTATATATATATATATATATATATATATATGAAATCTTAATTTTACTTTTCGGCAGCAGAAAAATAAAAACTGTCCACTCGATATTTTATGGGAATTAACGATACATTGATATTGTAATATTAAATCGATAAGGTGTAAATCGATTATTTGTAATAGATATAATAAATAACAAAACATCGGATCAGTATGGGTTCAAACTTTATATTCGTTGGTTGTGTTAAGTGGAGTTGTCAGCGTAAAGAATTTAGAAATGAATGTAAGTGATTTGTTTGATATATGCCAAAACGATTGGAGTTTTGCTAGTTTTATTTTAGAAATTTTCAACCTAATTTTGCAAGAAAAGAGATGTGAAAAATGTTTAAAAGAATGTTCAATAGTAAGGTTGAGAATAATTCCATTCCATTCTCTTTCCTATATTTCATTCTGCTGTCCTTTCCATTCCATTCCATGTCTCTCCTCTCTCTCTCTCTCTCTCTCTCTTTCTCTCTCTCCTCTCTCTCTCTCTCTCTCTCTCTCTCTCTCTCCTCTCTTTCTTTCTCTCTCTTTCTCTCTTTCTCCTCTCCTCTCCTCTCTCTATATATATTATATATATGAATATACTCTTTCTCCTTATACTGCTCTTTCATGCTCTTTCTTCTCCTGCTGCTCATATGTGCTGTATGTATATATATATATATATATATATATATATATATATATATATATATATATATATATATATATTATCTTTGCGGAAACTGCTATACAGTTTATATAGTAAAGTAGGGCTAGTTTTATGGCACAGTGGATCAGTAAAGTTAAGGGCTACTTTTACGGCACAGTGAATCAACAGGCTAAAATGGGTATTTTACCATTTTGGGGGCTCGAGCTGGAAAATGAGAGACGGAGGGACGTTTTCCTTGGAGGATGGTCGGAGGAACCCCGCGACACCCAAGACCAAGAGCGGGGTTCGGAGACCATCCCCGGAAATTAGTCCCAATGGTCCACCTAGTGGCCGAAACCCGACTCCTGACATCGGGGCGGACTACCCGTAGGTATTCGTTAGTGATATACCCCAAAAAACAATAAATCCCAAAAATGAGTACTTTTGGGACATTTATTCTCAACAATCTATTCGTTCTATTCGTACTCTCTTTCTCTCTCTCTCTCTCTCTCACTATTCTCTTTCGCTCATTACACTCTCTTCTATCACTATCTTTTGTTCTCTCCCCATATATATATATATATATATATACTATATATATATATATATATATATATATATATATATATATATATATATACTCTTTATATATATATATATATATATATATATATATATATATATATATATATATATATATATATATATATATATATATATATATATACTATGTCCGATATTACCAAATATCGATTTTATGTATCGATATAACAAAGTATCGATTTTCGATTTAATCGAAACCCAGCAAATATCGAAAATGAACTAAAAAAATTAGTGCTGCCGAAAAGTAAAATTTTACCTATATATATATATATATATATATATATATATATATATATATATAAATATATATATAAATATAAATATATATATATATATATTAAATGTATATATATATATATATATATATATATATATATATATATATATATATATATATGGCGAGTCGGGAGGAATGGACTAAGCTCCAGGAGAGGATTGTACACAGGATAATAATGTAAAAAACCTCATGTTCTTATCCGATTTACATTTGTTTTCATTTTTTAGCTTAAATGACAATTAAACCAAATTTCAAACATTAACATTTCGGTTATCATAGTGTTATTTTTTATAAATGTTCGAAAATACCGCCATTGACCTCTAAACATTTTCGCCTTTGTCTATGAAGCTTATAAATGTTCAAAAACAAATGACAATCGGATTGTACGAAGCTTATAAATGTTCGAAAACAAATGACAATCGGATCAGAAGATATGATTAATTGTACCTACTGCTAATGTGTCAGTGTATTATAACAGTGATTACATGTTCATTTTCGAGTGTGTACCATTAAAGTGTTACAAAATGCCGAACACCTATTCACATCTTGAATATGCAAATATGTTGTTTGTTTATGGTTTTTGCAATGGGAGTGCTACAGCTGCTGTTGAAGAATATTGTCAACGGTTTCCCCATCACAGATCCTAATAAAAACGTATTTCTCAGAGTTTTCAACAAACTGTGCGAAAGTGGAAAACAACCCAGTGCTGATATAACATCCGAATGAGCTCCTCGCCAAGGTTTAGAAGAAGTAGAAGATATTCTTGATCTAGTAGAAGATCCAACGACCAGCTCACGAAGAATTGCTACTCAATTGGACATTCCACAAAGAAGAGTAATAAACACACTTCACGAGCAAGGCTTATACCCATACCATGTTCAGAGAGTGCAACACCTACAACCGGAGGATTATGGTAAACGTATGGAATTTTTGTCGGTGGATAAATAATAATCATCGTGTTGTATCGCGCATACTTTTCACGGATGAAGCAACATTTACCCGCGACGGCATTAATAACACTCGCAACAGTCATGTGTGGGCAGATGAAAATCCCTCGCAACAGTTGAGAGCAATTTTCAACATAGGTTTTCGGTAAACGTGTGGTGTGGTATGGTCGATGGTTATTTAATTGGCCCTTTCATATTTGAGAATCCCCTCACAGGAGACCACTATTTCGAATTTTTACAAAATGAATTACAAGGAATATTGGAGGATGTTCCTCTAAACATCAGAATGCATATGTACTTTCAGCATGATGAAGCTCCCGCACATTTCGCTCGTAAGGTCAGGCAACATTTGGACGGATGGTTTGGATTGGTCGCGGTGGTGCAATTAGTTTGGCCTCCAAGATCTCCAGACCTCGCAGTGCTAGATTATTATTTATGGGGCTGGTTCAAAACTGACGTATACAGAGTAAAAGTGGACACTCGGGATGCACTAATTCGACGTATTCAAAATGCTGCAGGCGTTATTAAAGGAAGACATGAAACAATCAGGAGAACAACAGCCGCCCTTCGTAGACAGGAAACGGTAAATGTTTGAGGTCAGCGGTATTTCCGAACATTTATTAAAATAACATATGATAACCGAAATGTTAAAATATAAAATTTGAATAATTATCATTACGCTATAACATGAAAACAAATGAAATCAGTTCAGAAAATATAGGGGTTTTACGGTATTATCCCTTAGCGTACAATCCTCTCTTGGAGTTTAGTCCGTTCCTTACGACTCACTCTATATATATATATATATATATATATATATATATATATATATATATATATATATATATATATATATATATATATATATATATATATATATATATATATATATATATATATTAAGGATGCAGGTAACATCCCGCATCCGCATCCGCATCCGCGGAGCATCCGCACATTATTAAAGATCCGCATCCGCATCCGTATCCGCGCTTTGCCCTGCGGATGTTGCGCGGATGTTTATTGTCGAGATTTGATAAAGAATTTTTATAATAAAAATATTTAAGATGAATCTGAAAAAGAAAATGAGTTGAATGAAAATGAGTTTAAGGCAATTCAAAAACGGATTGATATTCCATATCTTAATGTTATCAAAAAAGACATTCCAACTCGCTGGAATAGTACACTTCATATGATGGAAAGAAGTATTGCTAAAAGAACCTCTTGCTTCGTACGCCAGTTCGTATTCGAAAGTTAACAATCTTATTAATTTAAATGACATCTTATCACATATACTGCATTAAATATTGAAACCATTTAGTAACAAAATCAGGGCCTCTACATCTGTCTCTTGTAACACCATTAATCTCAACGCTAGGAAGCATTTGAACCATCTTCAAATGTAAATGATGACTGTTTTAAAAGAATGAAAGATGTAAATTAAACTAGAGGTAGAAAAAACGCTTTGGTTCTGTGGAAGTTAAGACCTTCATACTATTGTAACTTACTTAGATTCCCGTTATAAAGAAAGTTTTTTTTGGTAACGATATTAGAACAAGTTAAATCGTTACTTTGTGTTGCAGTTAGAAAAACTTCAATCCAAACAGTCTATTAATTCGCCACCCATTAAAAGGAAAAAAAAAACAAAATCACAGAACCAACGCCTTCTACAAACAAATCAATAACAAGATTCACTGGAAGAATTTCTACAGTCCAGTAGCGATGAAGAAACATACTCATTACCAGTGCAAATGATTGAAAACTATCGCAAGAAAAAACGATTAGATTCAAATAATGATCCAATCAGTTGGTGGAAAGTTAATCAAAATGTTTACCAAGCTTGAGTAAACTTGCAAGGGAAAACTTCAATCGAACAGTCTATTAATTCCCATTAAAAGAAAAAAATGAAATATACAGAACCAGCATCTTCTACAAGTAAAATCAATAACAGATTCACTGGAAAAAATTTGTACAGTCCAGTAGTGATGAAGAAACACGCATTATCAAAGATGCAATGCAAATGATTGAAAACCAAGAAAGAAAGCGCCTAGATACAAATCAAATGACGATCCTATCAGTTAGTTGAATGGTGAATCCGAAAAAACCTTGCTCTTCGCCAACGCCCAAACAAACTTGCAGGAAATACTGATTTAAGCTCGGGCTGGTGTTCCAAATACAAGAGAGAGAGTATTTAGCAATGCTGAACTAATTTGATGAAAACAGACTCTCAGCAGAAAAGGCAGAAAATGCAGAAAATTGATGTCTCTCAGCACAACCTTCCCATATTTGAATTACAATACTAGTGCAAAAGTATATAATCCATGTAAATCTCTTTCATTAAGGTCTGAGGTTAGGAAAGAGATTGATGGGGTCCATTTAGTTGGGTTCCCGTCCCACACCATGGTAACAATTATATTAATAGATTGTGGGCTAAAACTCGATATGCTCTCATATATATATATATATATATATATATATATATACTATATATACTATATATATATATATATATATATATATATATATATATATATATATATATATATTAAACATCCGCATCCGCATCCGCATCCGCATCCGCATCCGCGGATGTTAAAATCAAACATCCGCATCCGC
>JABUQX010139961.1:20000-23035 GCA_015478945.1 Trachelipus rathkii
AGAGAGAGAGAGAGAGAGAGAGAGAGATGCATTAATAGAAGAAGGATAAATGAATAGACTCGAACTACGAAGAGGAAAACATCAGAAAACACATTTGTTACTAGAAACACATATTTACCATAAAATACTAAGTACTTTGTCGTCGAAAGCTCATAAAGTTTTTTTTCACACTTCATTTCTTCTGTTTGTCTATGTGCTTCTATCTTAATGATGTCGTCATTTTTCAGGACTTGAACAAAATATAAATAATCCTTTTTTTCCATTTGCAGATAATCAAAGCAATAATCAATTTTTGTTCAAAATCCTTACGAATAATAAAATCGGTAATATGGTATTCATTTTATCTTCCTCATTTATGCTTCTCTGCTTCTTCTTCTTTTCTTTCTCTTTTGAAGTTTATGCTTTTGTATATTTAAGTGATTTGAAGGTTGACTGCTCTTATGAGCTTTGGTAATGGCCGCAGAGGGATTTCTTTGTGTTTTTGTTTTTCATTCCGCTGTCTTGGGCTCAGCTTTTTGGAGGAAGAAGGTGTGTCTCTCTGTTTTCCAGTTTCTTCCGAGCTGTCAGTTTTGACTCTTGTTTTCGGAAACTTTCTTTACATATTCTCTATTAAATTTAATTTTAGAAATTTTTGGATAGAAACTACATACTGCTGTTACTAAGAGAGAAATTTAGGTATAGTTGATGTGAGATTGTAACTCCATACTTATATGTAATAATTTTATAATGTATTATAAGTTTTATAGGAACTTGAATTATCGTTTACATTCATTGGTTAAAAATTTTGACTTTTGTGCCTCTCCGCGCATGCGTGTGCTAACGTTTATACATAGGCATTTAGCGCGTGTCCCAAGGTGAGGGCATCTTGCTTGCCAATGGATTTTTTGTTTACATTTTGAGTATTTTACCCTCTGATAGATAACAATTATTGAATACATTTTATGGGATTGTTTACTAAAATCGTTAATAAAATTTTATTTTTCTTTATAATGTATCATTGCCTAATGAAAGATTAAATATACCCTCTTCATTCATTTTTTGATCGTCAAAACAATGGTGGTTTGAACTTATAAATTTTAAATGCTAGCCAAATAAGGCATATTTTTTATTTCACTAAACATTAATCTATTATTTAACTACAAGCCACCAATTTTATTAAAATTATAAAATGTAAATGGTGAGGAGCACAGAGTAAGGATTTGCTAACTGATGAAGGGGATTTATTTATTTCAAAATGTTATTAAGATCAGTAGTGAGCTTTTATGAAAATATTTTCAAACGTGATTTTCATTTATAAGCATCGTCAGGAATCGTGACGTCAAAAGTTTTTCATCTTTTTTCCTGAACTTTAGTTAACGAAGAAAATTTTGTTTAAAATTTTTCTCGCCGTCGGCCATCCAGTACTTAATATTTGAAACCAACAAAGAATTTACTAAGCCAAATATAAAAATTTTACTAATTCCTCATTTAAAAGAATTTACAGTTGCTATAAAACCATTTATTTATAGCATAGATTATTTGTTCACAAAAAAAAAAGATTATTCCTAAATGATCGAAAACATTTCTATACCATCGCTAACAATATACCATGAATTTCATTTATCTAAATAATAGTTAAACATGGTTTAACAAATATAACACACGCTATCATGGCTTATTTCATCGTCGTCAGACAGTGTTATACCTAGGATCCTTGTCTGATCATAAAATTCTTAATGATACCACTGAAAAGAATGTCTTATAACATCAAAAATATGTAAACTCAACCGATAAAAGTAGAAAATTATATATATATATATATATATATATATATATATATATATATATATATATATATATATATATATATATATATATATGTATATATATATATATATATTTATATAAATATATATGTATATATAAATTGAAATAAAAATAATAATAAATATATATATATATATATATATATATATATATATATATATATATATATATATATATATATATATATATATATATATATATATATATAGATACATCATATGGTAACTGAATATTTTTAATAATTGTATGGAGATTTTTACGATGGTTTTTGCATTCATTTTAAAAGCTATCAACTCATTATGATAGATTCAATTTTGAAAAACATGGCAACTCCAAACTCTCATTCGATATCAGCGTTCAGATTTCAATTTTGGCGCAAACACGCCGTTCATTTTCTGAAACTAAAAAAAATTACGGTAGAGAATTTGATTGTCTCTGTTTTTCCATTATTCACCATCTATAATTGTAAACATTTGTAAAGTATTACTTCTATTACACTATTAAAAAAAATATATTTAGTATAGATACAAGAAAGAAGAGATTATAGGAGACAAGTATGACAATAATTTATTAACACTGCATGATTTCATATTTAAATTGATTCACAACACACGTGTTTGAATGTTTGTTTGTGATAGCGGAAGGCGTGTCCTCAATTGGGTTCTTGCCTTTTACAGGGTTTTATCACAAACACATTTATTATTTTCTTAAGCGGATATTTTTAAGAGTTCATTTGTTCATTATTATTCTTATTATTTTTATTATTATTATTATTATTATTATTATTATTATTATTATTATTATTATTATTATTATTATTATTATTATTATTATTATTATTATTATTATTATTATTATTATTATTATTATTATTATTATTATTATTATTATTATTATTATTATTATTATTATTATTATTATTATTATTATGTTCATTGTTCGACATATTAATTATTTGATACACTGTTATTAATATTTAACAAAAAAAAAATTATTTTTATATTATGTCGTTATTTTTTTTCAAGATGCGTAAGGTCTCTATTTTATTCAAAGTTGGAGTTGGGAGGTTGGGATCACTTATTGCAGGGAAATACATAAGTCAGGGGGAGAACAGGAGGTTTCAACTTTTTGGAAGACAGGGACTGCTTTTCGTTTTAATAGAGAGTTTCTTTTCGTTGAGTCAATCTTTCTCGTGTGACTATGTGACTGCGACTGTTCTGCCACAGATG